>JAOTAX010034150.1:0-11264 GCA_025629825.1 Erythroxylum guanchezii
GGGTTTTATGAGATGCAGCCGTTATGCTGCCAAAATTTTGGTAAATTTTGATTGAAGAATAAGAATTAGAATAAGACGTTAGTAAAAAGATGGAATGTTTGGATATTGTATGATTTGTATAAGATTGAATAAAGATGAAAAGAGTATGAAAAAGAACAAATGGAAAAGAAGAAAAGAAAAAAATTTATACCGGTTTTCGGATTGGGTTAGTCTTCGAGGATTTCCAACTCGACGCTTGTCTAAAGTATTTGGTTCACGGATGTCGAAAATTTGTTCAGTTCGTTTGAACCGTTTGTTTGCTTCGTTTTCGATTTGCTTCCAATTTGTTCCGCTTCGAAATCCGTTCATTCAATTCCGCTTTCGATTATGTTTTCGCACTTTGTTGACTTGATCTGATTAGATCCGTATTCGATTCGTTTCCGTATTCAATTCATTTCCGTATTCGATTTGTTTTGATTCGTTTGTTCCGATTCGATTCGATTGTATTCTGATCCGTTTGGTTCGTTTTTCGTTTTGTTTTTCGGTTGGGATCCGGTTCCGAGATCGGGTCCCAACTGAGTGGTATCAGAGTCGCCCACCTTATTTTTCAATTTATGGTTTCGAGGTTGGGTTCCGAAAATCGGGCCCAACAATATGTATGTCCGTTTAACGGACCTTTATGGGTCAAATTGTGTTCTGAAGGCAACCAATGTCCGTTAAACGGACATACGTGATTTTTTTCAAAATTTTCCCTCCTTTCCTTCGTTCCTTCTATCCTTTGTAAGACTTCCTAGGGCTATATACGTGATGTGTAAGTGCAAAACTTGGTAGAACATCAACATATTATAGACAGAAATTGTCACTTACCTTTCTCCATGCTTAAATTGAGTCTCACTTCTAAGTTTTAAAAATTCTGACCCCACCATTCCTCATGTTACTGGAGAAGGTCCCTGAAACGCCTCATAAAACTCATCCCTTAACACACATAATGAATTAAGCACAATGAATTGAAGAGACAAACAAGTTAAAAATGAACACAACAACAAAACAAAAGGAAGTAACAAAAGAGTTAGAGATATTGGGTTGCCTCCCAACAAGCGCTAAATTTAGTGTCCTTAGCTAGACTCGGCCACTCGGGTATCATCCTTGAAATGTGACGATGAAAATGCATCCCACCGTTTCTCCCTCAAAATAGTGCTTAAATAGTGCTTAAGTCTTTGCCCATTGACCACAAAGGGCTCTTGATCATCCCGCCTAATTTTCATTGCTCCATGTGGGTATGTCTTTATTATTACGAATGGTCCCGACCATCTTGATCGTAGTTTTTTCGGAAATAATTTCAGGCGAGAGTTAAATAGCAACACCTTTTGGCTTGGTTTGAATTCCCTCCACAGGATACGCTTATCATGAAAAGCTTTGGTTCGCTCCTTGTATATGCGAGCATTCTCAAAAGCATCAAGACAGAATTCATCCAGCTCATTAAGCTCCAATAGCCTTCTCTGTCCTGCTTCCTTGAGATCAAAATTCAGCTTCCGGATGGCCCATAATGTCTTGTGTTCAGTTTCAACCGGGAGATGGCAAGATTTTCCAAAGACGAGCCTATAAGGTGACATCCCTAAGGGAGTTTTGTAGGCCGTTCTATAAGCCCATACAACGTCATCAAGTTTCAATGCCCAATCCTTTCTTGAGGGATTAACTGTCTTTTCTAAAATTTGCTTGATTTCTCGGTTGGATATCTCGAGTTGCCCGTTAGTTTGAGGGTGATAGGTGGTTCCAAACTTGAAATGACACCCATACTTGGATAACAGTGATTTGAATTGGTGATTCTGAAAGTGTACACCATTATTACTTATTATAGGTCTTGGGACACCAAATCGTGAGAATATGTGCTTCTTAACAAATTTGACTATGCTGGCCCCAATGTTGTTTGACAACACTATAGCTTCCACCCACTTAGATACGTAATCCACAGCCATGAGTATATATTCATTTCTAAGAGATACTGAGAACGGTCCCATGAAGTCCAGACCCCATATATCAAAAATTTCTACCGCTAGAATCCCAGATTGAGGTATTTCATGCTTCCTACCAATATTTCCAGTCCTTTAGCACTTATCGCACGTCATGATGAAAGTCCTAGCATCCTTGAATAGAGACGGCCAGTAGAGTCCGGATTGTATGACCTTTTCCGCTGTTTTGTTAGCCCCATGATGTCCTCCATACAGGGAAGCATGATAATGATGCAGAACTGATCGCATTTCTTCACCCGGCACACACCTTCTTATTACCCCATCAACACATCTTCGAAATAGCAATGGATCTTCCCAAAAGTAGTTTCTCACCTCAGCTAAGAATTTCTTTCGACTATGGTATGAATAATTAGAAGGAATAATGTCGGACACCAGAAAGTTGACATAATCCGCAAACCAAGGGATGTTGTCCTTCACTGACCATAGATTCTCATCAGGAAAGGTATCATTGATTGGCTCCTCCCCCGGCTTGCTCTCCTGTTCCAATCGTGACAAATGGTCGGCTATTAAATTCTCTGTTCCCTTTTTATCTTGAATTTCCAAGTCGAATTCCTGCAAAAGTAAAATCCATCTGATAAATCTCGGTTTGCATCCTTCTTTGTGAGAAGGTATTTTAGAGCAGAATGGTCAGTGTAAACAATAACTTTGAAGCCGACTAGGTAAGATCTAAATTTATCGAAAGCATAAACTACTGCTATCAATTCTTTCTTGGTGGTCGCATAATTATGTTGAGCATCATTAAGACTCTTGCTAGCATAATAAATGACATGTAGTTTCTTATCCTGTCGCTGCCCCAAGACAGCCCCAAGTGCAAAATCACTAGCATCGCACATCAATTTGAAAGGGAGGTTCCAGTTCGGTGCGGCCATTATGGGAGCTGATGTCAGCTCCTTCTTCAACCTGTCAAAAGCAAAAAGACACTCATCAGTGAACTCAAAAGGAATATCTTTTTGCAAAAGAGAACATAATGGTCGAGAAATTTTTGAAAAATCCTTGATGAATCGATGATAGAACCCGGAGTGCCCTAGGAAGCTTCGTATGGCCCTGACCGAGCTGGGAGGTGACAACTTGTTGATGATCTCAAATTTTGCGGGATCCACTTCAATCCCATTGTTGGAAATCTTATGGCCGAGGACGATTCCTTCTTATACCATAAAATGACACTTTTCCCAATTGAGCACCAGATTGGTATCTTCACATCTTTGCAGAACCTGTTCTAGGTTGAACAGACATGCATCAAAGGATGACCCAAAAACAGAAAAATTGTCCATAAATACCTCAATTATATTCTCCACCATGTTAGAGAATATTGACATCATGCAACGCTGGAAAGTGGCAGGAGCATTACATAACCCAAAGGGCATCCTACGATATGCAAATGTACCGTAGGGACATATGAAGGTGGTTTTCTCCTGATCCTCCGGGGCTATCGGGATTTGGTTATAACCTGAATAACCATCTAGAAAACAGTAATACTCATGCCCCGCTAATCTCTCCAACATGTGATCAATAAAAGGAAGAGGGAAGTGATCTTTCCTAGTAGCTGCATTCACTTTCCTATAATCTATACATACCCTCCATCCCGTCACAACCCTAGTAGAAATCAGTTCATTCCTATCCTTTGAAACAACGGTTATGCCACCTTTCTTAGGCATTACCTGCATTGGACTTTTCCAAGGGCTATCAGAAATAGGATAAATAATTCCTGCATTAAGTAATTTAAGTACCTTGGATCGCACAACTTTCTTCATGTGAGGATTGAGCCGCCTTTGACTTTCCACGCTAGGTTTGTGGTTCTCTTCCATTAGGATCCTGTGAACACAAATAGAAGGGTTGATCCCCTTTATGTCATCAATATTCCAAGCAATAGCCAATTTATGTTCACGCAATATTCGTAGCAACTTTTCCTCTTGAGAGGAGTCCAAAGAAGCAGAAATGATAACTGGTTATGTATTTGCTTCTCCCAGAAATGCATTTCTCAAATGAATTGGAAGTTGTTTAAGTTCGGCATTTGGTGGGATTAGTATGGAAGGTAATAGTTTAGGTTTCGGAGGGCCCAATTCTTCAATTTGGGGTCTATACCTAAAACCATTACCCTGCAACCTGTAGGCACATTCCATTAACTCATCATTCAATTCGGTTGGTTCTATTCCTAAGGTTAGGCATGCTGCTAAAACATCATCACACAGTAGTTGAGGAACAGATTCAGACGTGAGAGAATCAATTACATCAATTCGGTAAGTGACCTTATCAAAAGAGGGACCTCTTAATACTTTAAAAATATTAAACTCCTCTTTTTCATCACCTACTCACAAGGTTAGCTTAACATCCGGAACATCAATCAATGCTCCACCCGTGGCTAGGAATGGTCTTCCCAAAATTATGGGAACCTGCATGTCAAACTCCATCACAAGCATAACAAAATTAGCAGGAATTATAAGCTTACCAACCTTGACCAGTAAGTCCTCAACTATACCGATAGGATATCAAATTGATCTATCATCAAGCTGCAATGAAATTGTGGTGAGTTTAAGTTCACCAATTCCTAACCTGTTATATAGAGACAATGGAATCAGATTAATGCTTGCACCAAGGTCACATAAGCATTGAAAAATGTTAGATTCGCCAAAGTGATAAGGTATAGTGAAACTCCCTGGGTTCTTTAGCTTAGGGGGCAGTTTATTTTGCTAAATAGAACTGCACTCCTCAGCTAGGGCGATTGTAGCGAAGTTATCAAGCTTCTTTTTGTTGGAAATGATCTCCTTCAGAAACTTGGTGTATGCAGGCATTTTTGCAAAAGCTTCTGTAAGAGGGATATTGATGTGAATTTTCTTGAACAGTTCGAGAAACTTCTAGAACTTAGAATCATCATTCCGCTTCCTCACCCTTTGGGGATACGGTATGGGTGGTACAAAGGTAAGGTCCGACCCAAATGGTGATTCATTCTTTTGAGTGGGTCTTTTAGGTTCTTCCCCTTCGTCTGTATTTTCTTCTTCTACATTCTGAACCTCCTTCGTCTTAGGGACTACACCTTCTATAACCTTACCGCTTCTTAGAACAACTGCCATGCAATCTTGTTTGGGATTCACTTGGGTGTTACTAGGCAGCTTCCCCTTTCCTCTCTCACTAACTTCCTTTGCCACTTGACTGATTTGCACATCTAAATTCCTAATCGCTGCTTGATTTGATTGAATATTCTGCTCCATTCTATTCATTGCTTGAGAGCTGACTTGGGTACTCTGATCCATTTTGCCCAAAAGCTGAGAAAACTTATCCTCAAGCCAGTCTACCTTTTTCTCCCATGGAGAGGGAAATTGTTGGGGTGCAGAAGATGAAGGGGCTGAGTATTATTGTTTTCCTGGTGTTGGGAACCCTTGTGGCCCCATTGGTTTTGCCACCCCTTGATTCTTCCAGGAAAAGTTCAGGTGAAATTTTCAACCTTTATTATAGGTGTTCGAGAAAGGATCTAGCCTCTGACCCTGCCTACCATTGTTCATATAGCTTACCTCTTCTTCTGTTAAGGTTGTCTCAATGTTCATGCAACCCGCTGTTGAGTGCTCAAATCTCCCACACAAAGTACATGGGCCTCTACTAGACTTGTTATCATTCATCAACAAATTCAACTTCTTATTGATTTCAGCAACTTGGTATGCCATGTCTGACTTGGAACCCACTTCATTTAGAGTTACAGCCTTGCTCCTAGTCACCCTGCAATATGAGTTCTTGGCAACCTTTTTGAAAATATTCCATAATTCTTGAGAACTCAAGTCATTTATATTTCCCCCAGCATTCAAATCCACTAAGGTTCAGTTATGATCGGTGAGACCATAGCAGAAAAACTGAGTTAATGAATACATGTCGAATCCATGGTGCGGGCATTGGTTAAGGAGATCATTAAACCGCTCCCATGCCTCCTGAAACTTTTCTCCATTCTTTTGCGAAAACCAATGTATCATCTTTCAGAGTTCAAGAGTTTTGTCGACTGGGTACCACTTCATCATAAAGTTTCCATAACCTTCTCCCAAGTATCAATAGAATCCACCTCTAAACTCAATAGCCAATTTCTCGCCAATCCCTTCATGCAATAAGGAAGGCATCTTAGCCTCAATTCATCCTCTGATAGTCCATACAAAGGAAGCGTTTGGACTGTCGCATAGAAATCTCTCATAAAAGCTAACGCATCTTCACTGGGCATCCCATTAAATTGTGGCAACATAGACAAATGAATTTGCTTAAGCTTGTAATTCCATGCTGCTGCAGTCAGTCTAATGCATGAAGGGTTCCCTGCAATAAACGACATCTGATAATCCCGAATTCTTCGCACAGCAGGATTGACAACAACCGGCTCGGCTTGATTTTTCCCATTGAATTGCTCATTCCCAAGCTCATGCTCTTCATGCAGTTCCAAAATTTGGTTATTGTTGGCCATTTCTCTCCTCCGTTGAGCGTTGTTCCTTTGACAAGTTCGTTCAATTTCAGGATTGAGTTCAACCAGTGGTTCGTTGTTCAAGCTTCGTGAATGCCTTAAGTGCATGTACTTCCTAAAATCAAACAAATTCGAGGTTTAAAATTCAATAATGGAGGGAAACTCGATTAATAAACAATTAGATAACAGGAATAACTAGACGTAATGAAACAATAATAAAAAGGTTCCCAGTAACGGTGCCAAAAACTTGATTGCTAATTTCTGCAAGTGCACAGAGTCGTTTCTAGTATCCACACACTGAATATTCCAAAGTCGTCTCCCTCAGGACCAATTCATTCATTATCAAATTAATTTTAATTATTTGCATGTTATTGACAGAAAATTCTAAAATGTGATTAAAGTTAAGTGAACAGTAATTTATAAGTTATAAACAGAAAAACAGTAAAAGGATAAATCAAGGGTTTAGAAATAAGGGTGGGGGTTCACCAATTAAGAAGATTGATTCATACAATATGAAATTGATTGAATGTTAGGCTATGAAAACAATTGCACAACTTTACCCATAACTTTTCTCAAAGCATACAAGAGTATTCAGCTAGAAGAACACCATTTCTCAATGTATGAACTCACTAACCAAATCCATTAAGAACAGGCAACCTCAAGTTCTCACCCTAGCTTAGGATATCTCTACCTCTAAGTCCAAGGTGTTCATCTTCCTATAGCATGGACCATATTTCACTCTTCAGTACATCATATGATTCCTAAGATTGCATCTATGGAGATCAAGCATAGAGACAACAATGAGATTCAAGGAAGACAAACATAACCTAGAAATTTTCATTCAACATTCAACTATTCATATCATACAAATCATCCCTCAAATGGTCTACATCCCTCAACCTAAATGAGGTTTAGTTCCAGAACATTGCAAAAAAAATCACACACATAAGGAAGCTCAGCATTTAAGAAAGAGTAGAGAGAGATAGTAGCAGAAACACAAGAGTTGTAGTTCCCAATCCTTGGGGGAATCCCCAAAATTCCCTATCTTCCTCTTATTTTGTGCCTCCCAAATGTAGTAGTCTTGTTTTCAGTGTCCAGCCCCCTTATTTAGGTCTAAACAGTGAGTATTTATAGTCATCTCGTCCCAAGAAACCTAATTTTTTGAAACAGGGGAAGTGCTGGCAGCAAATGTCCGTTAAACGGACATACATGTTCGTTTAACGGACCTTCTTCTTGGGTCTAAAATGGTGAGTTGCCAGAATATGTCCGTTAAACGGACATGTGTGTTCGTTAAACGGACCTTCTCAGGTCTGGAGGTTCCTTCTGCCATGCAATGTCCGTTAAACGGACATGACCCAATCCAATACTTTCATGCCTTTGAGCTTCCATTTGACATAATTTCTTCTCGGAGTCTTCCCAGAAGTTGTAGAGCTAGGAATTTTCTTTGAAATCATCCTTGAGTGGCTTTGATCCGGCATTCACAAAGAAAGTTATGTTTTTTACTCCACAATCTACCGTTTGTACCTATCAAGTAACACAATCGGAATGTGAGAGAATTAACTGCATAAAACTTCAAATTCACAAAGAAATAAGTCGAATTAAATCCAAATCATCCCAAAATCATCTACAACGAATTTGACTTATCACCGATAATGATGAGAAGGCAATAATGAATTATTTTTTTGATATCATGGAGAGGCGAAGGAAGCAATCAAGGACATTATGAAAAATAGATCTTCTTTGTACATACATTATCTTAGAGTTATCAATGAGATATGAAAAAGACAATTTTACTCTCCGCTGTTTACACCTGGGGCATTTTCAATCCTAGTATCTATTTCAGACCAAGTTTTACAAAGAAAACTGAAATTAATAAAGGAATGTTGTTATGCAAGATCTACTAAGCTTACAAATGAAGATTTATAATGATGCTTCTGCTGATTTTAGGATGCCAACTATCATTTCTCAAACAAACAAACTATATATATATAGTTACTTGTTGAAAATTAATCATCTTTTTTTTTATAATGCTACTTTTGTTATCTTACAATTGCTTTGTTGGACCAATTCGGAAGTGGTATTCCATAATTGCAAAGGTTTGCAATTCAAATTCTAGGTCAATGTGTTACTGCGATAGGGTATATATTCAATTTATCTATTTCAAGGAAAGGAATAGATTGGAACACAAAAGATTGAACGACTTGATCTTTATTCAATACAATTTAAAGCTTTGGGAAGAGTATGTTATTATCATTATTAAGTTGAATATAATTCCTTAATAATTTAAATTTATTGTTTTCTAGAACTCTTAATAGAACAAGTAGCTTTGTAAATCCAATTTGCCTTAATTATATCGATCTTTTGGTATATTGAGTTTCTGAAGAACCGAGTTTGATAGATGAAAATGATTTGGAAGATAATTTTAGATGGAAAAATATTGACATGTTATTTAGTACAATGAATTTGAATGATGATGATGATGATGATGAAACTTCCCTCAATAATAAAGATTTGTACCAAATGAGAATTGGGTTTATGCGATTTGAGCAAGTATTCTATTGAATGAAGTTCTAAATTTTTATTTCTCTTATTCTTTTAATTTCACTTATATTTGGTGTATATATTAAATTCTATTATATAGATTTCACTTTTAGTTGATTGTTTCATCGACACAAACTTTTATTATAAATTATAATAGTTAGATATTCATAGATATATTTTTTATTTCATGTAATTGTAAATTATATAGTACAACATATTAAGGGAGATTTTGTAAATTTAAAAAATTACCTAAAATAATACATAGTATTTTGTTCTTGAAGAGCAATAATAAAAAGAAACTAACGCAATGGAGTACTTTTTTTTTTTCTGGCATCGATGGCCTTCAACTAGTTTATCGACCGAACAAATCACTTGACTTATAGCAAGAATCTCTTCAAGAAATTACAAGTTTATTGAAGTCACGAAGATTAGAATAGAAAAGCTGTCATAATTCTTTAAAAAAAAAGGGAATCATTGCAATCACAAGAAGTTCAGGTAAAAAGATAATTTCAAATTTTCTTTATTTACTTGATATTGGCCAGAATTTGTTGAATATAGGTGTGTTTTCTAAGACTGACACTGCCTCTTCTAAGATGCTACTGGATAGGTCATGTTGATATTGAAGTCAACATCACTGAAATAAGACACTTCTTGTATTATTTCAGTGATATACACAGATACGGTAGGGCTTTAAAGAACATCGTCACTAAAAGTTAAGCTCTAGTATATTTCATTCAATTTATTCTGTACGAAAATAGACATTAAACATCACACTCTACAACAAATAAGTTAGTAAAAAGGAAGAATCGACACATAACGGAAATAACCTAATGAGTGACCATTGCATATTATTTTCTTTATCAAACCAATTCCCATTCTCCAACTTTATTGGCACTTCTCCGGATCATTGTTTGAGCATGGAAATACTTGCTACTTTTGTCCCCATGCACTATCCAGTTAACTTCAAACATATTTACTTCCAAAAACTGTCTTGTTCTCTGACACTAACACTTCAGTTAATGCCTCTATCCCAACTTAAAAGTTTTAAAGTTGTTATTCCATGACTTCTTTAAGATCTTCATTCGAAAACCAACATGCTTGAAATTTTAAATGACCTAGCTTTTAATCTTCTGGTGTATACCAAACTTCATGGCAAGGATATATATATATAGTTCGAGTTGGAAACAAAACCCTGTTATTATAAATAAGGAGGCAAGTATAGAAGCCTAAATTGTCTAGCATTTTGTCAAAATAAAGGCATAGAATCACATGAACAAGGCTCGGTTTGATGGAACTCGAAGGTAAATTTAAAACTATGTTGGCTTCATTAAGAAAATGATATACAAATCAAATTCAACTTGACCAACATACGTGAGAAGAAAAAAAACATCATCAGTTGGCCGTAAGATATAGTCCACAAAGAAAATATGCACGCCGAATACTATTCAAACGAAGATGCTGATAAGTCAATTAAATTATATATATTTTGGACGTAATTATTGTTAAGGTGTTGAAATTATTATCCAAATTTAATAGAATTGCTTTATAATTGTTTACAGATGGTTTTCAACACTCTAAGGACGAAAAAGGATCAAAATGGCGCAAAAGAAGGAAAGAAATTCAAAATTCCCAATCTGGTTGAAATTCAAAGATTATGCGTGAGCTACAGACGTGAACGAAGAGAAGCTTAAGGCAGCAGGCACGTTGGATTAGAGAGGAATAAAATCAATTAACAGCGACAGGTGTTGGGCATATGAAAATAACGCAAGTCACATGGAGAATAAGATCAAAAGGAGAGCAAAATAGCGTTGGAAGCAACTGGAGTTCCTAAACGCAGATGCGTTTTATTAATTAGCTACAACAATAAAATCACGCAGGAGTAGACACGTCAACGCTAGAGAGGAGGCTTTTGATTGAAAATATCCAGGCGTTAACAAAATCAATTGGGCTGGCGTGGAATGAAAGGTGGGCTCTTAATTGATACGAGAATTCACGCAACAGGGGGTTGAGAGTTTGAGAGGCGTGAATCATAAAGAGAGGCGGCAGCAATCGTAGATTAGGTTAGGTTTTCTCTTCTTGGTGGCTGCCGCAACCCTCCTTCTTCTTGTTTTCTGAATTATTTTTGCTGCACTTCTCAATATATAGTTCGTAAGTTGAAGATTCCAAGAATGTCGTATTTCACTTTCTTCTTGCTATTAACGTTTTCTTCATAGTTCAATTAGGGATTTTCGTAGCTTTTCATAAAAGACCTGTTATGGAGACATCTTGTTTTATTATTTTCTTTGATT
>JAOTAX010034223.1:0-11260 GCA_025629825.1 Erythroxylum guanchezii
ACCAAAAATAAGTTTTAACAAGGATTTCTTTTGTGAAAGTTGTCATAAAGGAAAACAGGTTAAAACAACTTTTTCTTATAAAAGTGTTGTAACTTCATCTAGACCTCTAGAGATGTTACATATGGATTTATTTGGTCCAATTAGGACATTGAGTCTTGGCAAAAAGAAGTATGGTCCATTAGTTGTTGATGATTTCACTATATTTTGTTGGATATTATTTTTATCACATCAGGACGAGTCTTTTAAGTGTTTTAAAGTGCTTTCTAAAAAGTTACAGAATGAAAAAGGGATTTCAATTGCTAGTATTAGAAGTGATCATGGTGGTGAGTTTGAGAATGAGAAATTCAAAATATTTTGTAAAGAGAATGGAATTTTCCATAATTTCTCTGCTCCCAGAACTCCACAAAAAAATGGAGTTGTAGAAAGGAAGAACATGCCGATTCAGGAAATGGCAAGGACTATGTTATGTGAGATGAATCTTCCTAAGTATTTCTGGGAAGAAGTTGTGAATACAACTTGCTATATTCAAAATACAATATTAATGAGACCCTTATTGAAGAAAACTCCATATGAGTTATGGAATGGAAGGAAGCCTAACATATCCTACTTCCATCCATTTGGTTGCAAGTTTTCTATATTGAATACAAAGGAAATTTTGGATAAATTCGATTCTAAGACTTATTTAGGAATTTTTCTAGGCTATTCATTATCTTCAAAAGCTTATAGGGTTTACAATCTTACTTCTAAGACTGTTGAGGAGACTATTCAAGTCAAGTTTGATGATAGTTCTCAACCAAGTAAGAGAGATGACACTGATAATGAAACCCTATCAGTACCCTTGGTAGATAGTGAAGATATGTCACCATCAGATACTCCTTTAGACAAAGTTGAAGATATTTCTGAAACACTTTATCTAAAAAGAGATTGGAGATATAAGAGTTCTCATCCAAAAGAATTGATTATAGGAGAGACCTTAGAAGGTGTGATAACTAGGTCCAAATTCAGAAGAGAAGCAAATGTTACTTTTATCTCTGAAATAGAGCCTAAGAAAATTGATGAAGCTCTTCAAGATGAAGCGTGGATTTTAGCTATGCAAGAGGAGCTAAACCAGTTTACTAGGAATAAAGTGGTCTTTAATTCCGAGACCCTCTAAAAAGTCCATCATAGAACTAGATGGGCTTTCAAGAACAAACTAGACGAATCAGGTAGAGCAAGTCGTAACAAGGCAAGATCAGTAGCACAAAGCTATAATCAGCAAGAAGGAATAGAGTACAATGAGACTTATGCTCCTGTAGCAAGACTAGAAGCTATTAAGATTTTGCTTGCATATGTTGTTTGTCATGATATAAAGATATTTCAAATGGATGTGAAAAGTGCATTCCTGAATGGTTTTATAGATGAAGAAGTTTATGTAAAGCAACCTCCTAGTTTTAAGGATGTTAAGAAACCAGACCATGTCTATAGACTACATAAAGCTTTGTATGGATTGAAGCAAGCTCCTCGAGCCTGGTATGATCGTCTAAGCTCTTTTCTAATTAAGAATGGTTTCAGTAGAGGTTATGTAGATAAGACGTTATTTAGAAAATGAATTAACAATGATTTCATTATAGTTCAAATTTATGTTGATGATTTTATCTTTGGTGCAACGTCTAAAAAATTATGTGCTAGTTTTGAGAAATTGATGAAAAACGAGTTTGAGATGAGCATGATGGGTGAGTTAAAATTCTTTCTTGGGTTGCAAGTTAAGCAAACAAAAAAAAAGATTTTTATTCATCAACATAAGTATATCAAGGAACTGTTGATTAAATATGAGATGGAAAAAAGTAAAACCAATGTCAACTCCGATGCATCCTTCAAACCTTTTGTCTAAGGATGAATCTGGCAAGAAGGTTGATCAAACTCTTTATAGAGGGATTATTTGTTCTTTACTTTACCTTACAGCAAGCATACCTGATATATTGTTTAGTGTCTGTTTGTGTGCAAGATTTCAGGCAGACCCTAGAGAGTCTCATTATATTACTGTTAAAAGAATTATGAGATATCGATCAGGTACTACTAATCTTTGCTTAATGTATGAGAAAGGTAAATATTTAAAGTTAATTGGCTGCTATGATGCTGATTATGCCGAAGATAGAATTGATAGAAAGAGAGTGGAGGAAGTCACTTCCTTGGCCATAACCTCATTTCCTGGTTGAGTAAGAGGCAAAACTCAATTGCTCTATCAACTGCAGAAGTCGAGTATATGTTAGTCGCAAGTTGCTACTCACAAACGTTGTGGATTAAGTACCAGCTAGAAGATTATTCAATACATGAAGATCAGATCACAATCTTCTGTGACAATACAAGTGCTATCAATCTGTCGAAGAACCCAATACAACACTCAAGGGTTAAGCATATCAAAGTTAGACCTCATTTTCTACGAGACTACATTCAGAGGAAGATCGTAAGTCTACAGCTTGTTGAGATGAACTATTAATAGGCAGACATCTTCACTAAGCCATTGAGTGAAGAAAGATTCAAAGAAATCAGACGAAACCTCAACATGGTTATGATGAGTGATCAACCGTCTGACACGTCATGACCCAAATGGTTTTCTTATTCAAGAAGATAAAAAGTCGTAAGAGTTAACGATAACAATAACAGTAGTTACAACTAGTAACTTCTGTCATAAGGAAGTTTTGGAAGGAAAAAGCTTCTCAACACCTTGAGAATACCACCTACTCTAGAACACTCTTGACATATCCTAACATCGACTTTTGAAGAAATCTCAACAAAAACTTTTCATTACTCTGTTTGGATATCAAACCTTCCCTTGCTCTCACTCTCAACTTTAGAAACCAACTTCACCTCTTTGAGAAATACATCTGTGCATTCAATTCGTTGTTAACCATAAAAACAAATGGAGAAATCGATGACTAATGGAAGACTTATTGATTTCTAGTCCTTGAAGCAGAACCAGATGGATATCGAACTGGAGATTGTAGCAGCCGGATGGAAGAACTTCTTTCAGATAAATGAGACAGTCTACATGAATGAGGTATATGATTTCTAGAAGAACGTTGAGATAGTTGAAAATACTCTTGTGTCAGTTGTGGACAGATTGTCGATCATCGTGACGCTGAAGGCAATTAAGAAGGCTACTGAGTGTCTATATGTAGGAGTCAAGCTTGCACATAAGGCTAAATGGATGACTCAAGCTAGCGTGGAGGATTCAGATTAACCGACAACTATATGGAAGTAATAACCCAAAGGAGAAGAAGGCCTCAAGTCTTGTGCCAAAGGCTAGGGTTTTACACTCACTACTCTCTCATTGTGTTCTACAAAGAACAGGATTGAGGAATCTGGTGACAATATTAGATGAGCAATGCCTATTTCATCTACTCAATCACCAGCCCATAGATCTTCCATATCTTATCCTCCATTATATGATAAAGTCGAAGAAAGACTCGACCACCGTACCGTATAGGATAATGCTGACAAGAATCTTCAGAGATTCTGGAGTTCTCTTGGAGAGAGGAAACAAGATGAAGTTGAATATCAAAAGCATCATCAATGCTTCAACTATGAGTAGAATGGACTTAAAGAATCTGGAAAGAGAAAAAATAGATTCTAAGATAATAGTAAGGATTGAGGAGGAGCGTGTTGAAAAAGGAACTCCCACAAGAAAATCAAAATCTCAATCCACTGGAAGAATATCCACAAAAGGATTGAAGAAATTGTCAGATGATGTAAGGAAAAATAAGACGATTTCTCAAAAAGAAGAAAGTCAGGTGCGAAAGAGAGAGACCCAAGTGACCTTGAAGAGAAAGGGGGAAACACACCTTTCGGAGAGACCAAAGCAAGTGAAAAGGTTGCCTAGAGTACGGACACTGCATCAAAGGAAAAAAATTGACTCATGGTGGAGACTCTGAGTAGAAAACACCACAGGTAACTAGGTCCTTAGTCTCAATCTTGAAGGGCGATTAAGCAAAAGTGGCTAAAGAAGCTAAGACTAAAAGGAGGTTAGAATTTGAGAAGAAGAAAATTCAACCTCAACAACAGACTCCTGGACAGATTGGAGAGAATAAGAAGCAGAAAACAAGTGAGAAGAAGAGCACTCCTACTGCTGTTCAACAGAAGAAAAGGCCAGTTGAACATAGTCTAGCACAGGTTAATCCTTCTCAACCATTGAAAAAACAGGATTTAAAAATGAACATTATTGAAGAAGCTCATCCTGTCAGGAGTAGCAACTCTATAATCATTAGAGAAACCCCGAAAAGATCAGTTAAGGTACAATTTCAACCAATCTTGGTAAATAGTGCTACAATGCATCTGTTGAATGATAGAGAGATAAGGTTGTATAGTGTTCTGTGAGATGAGAGAACCAAACCATACCCCACACAGATGACAAAGCAGAAGTACACTATATTTCCAATTATAAAAAGAACTGTGATCAAGATTGTACTTGACATATAGCCAAGACCTTACATTGTTCGCAATGTGGAAAAGGGGAAGAAGAAAATGTACCCTAAAGGGATGACGGGTGATCTGACAGAAGATCAGATTGCAGATGAAATAATAAACATAGATGAGGCATGCTATGCAGCCTAGCATAAAGGAACCTATGTTTCCCATTACATTTCAAAGGCATCAGGAAGTAATTGTAGTCGTCGAACCACTGAGGAAACTTCTCAGGTAGTTGGAAGAATCACAGAGGGGCAGTACAGAACCATCAAAATTGGAGACATCAACTACAATATAAAGACTCTTATGCTTCTAATCATGCACATTAGACCCTTGAGTTTTGTGTCTTCATTTGGAGAAGTACTACACCTATTTGGAAGACAAGTTCCAAGACTACCCAGACTTGATGACCTTGATCTCCCAGAACCAAAGTTATCTTTCAAACCTCCTACCTTTACAATCACTGGACCAAATGTCATATCTTCAGACGCATATACTACTATTATTGGTTTTGAAGTAGTACAACAGAAGCATGATGATCCCTTAGTCAAAGACATTGAAGATAAAGTTGATGATCTGAGTGCTTCAGTGAGTGACTTGCATAAGGAAGTGGAGTTTATACGACAAGACCTCAAGTCACTCCGCACTGAAATGAAGGAAATGTTTTCTGAAGTTATGAAACATCTTCAGTCATGATCTTTTTTATCAATAACAAATAGGAGAAAGGGGAAAATAAGAAAGAAAGGGGGAGAAAGGAAAGAAAGGTAAGAGATGAGAAGAGAAGAGAATAACAGAAGAAGAAGAAGAGAAATGTATAGAAGAGAGAGACCACAATTCTTTTCAATTTGTATATAGTCTTATATTGTATATTGTCTTAATAATTTTTTCTTTTTAATATGATTATTTGTTATCATCAAAAAAGGGGAGATTGTTAAGTCAAAATGACTTTACGATTGATAAATTTGATGAAAATCAAATAATAATAATATTAGAAAGTAAGACGAAGAGCGGAGACAAAAGTAAGACGAAGGGCGGAGACAAAATTAAGATGAAGTGCAAAGATAAAAATAAGATGAAACGGAGAAGCAAAAACAAGACGAAGCACGGACACGAAAGTAAGACGAAGCGCGGAGACAAAAGTAAGACGAAGTGCAAAGACAAAAATAAGACGAAGGGGAGAAGCAAAAATAAGATGAAGCGTAGAGATAAAAGTAAGACTAAGTGAGGAAACAAAAATAAGATAAAGCGCGGAGACAAAAGTAAGACGAAGTGCAAAGACAAAAATAAGACGAAGCGGAGAATCAAAAATAAGACGAAGCGTGGAGATGAAAGTAAGACGAAGCAAAGAAGCAAAAATAAGAAAAAGCATGGAAAAAAAAGTAAGATGAAGCGGAGTGGAAACTAAGACGAAGTGGAAACTAAGACGAAGTGGAAAGTAAGATGAAGCGGAAGCTAAGACGAAACTAAGACGAAGCAGAAACTAAGACGAAGTGGAAACTAGGACGAAGCGGAAGCTGAGACAAAACATAGGACAAAGACCCGATACCACGTCAGATGGATAATCAGTCTGAGTTGGTTACAAACTCAACTGAATAACTGTTTCTTCAAAGATCAAGAAATAAGAAGAAAGAAGCGGTTAAAGACGAAGGCTATAAATACAAGTCGGAGTCGAAGACTGTAAAAGTTAGTGATTTTGAAAGTGTTAGAGATTTTAAAGCTAGAAACTCTATATTCATTGTGCTAAACATTGAGAACTACTATTCTCTGTAACAAAGCTCGCAAACATCTTTCTGTAAGAAAGAAGAAAAGCTGATAGTCTGAAGAGGCTAAGTGAGAAAAACAATACTTACTGTACGAGACCTGAAGAGGCTCGGTGAAAAGAATACTTGTATTTTTTAGAAGTATAGTGAAATCTCAGAAAGGATTCTGAAGACTGGACATAGCCTATGGTTTGGGGTGAACTAGGATAAATTGTTGTGTCAACTTCTACTCTAAACTCTCAACTTTTATTCTTATTGTTTTTATACAAGTACTTAGAAGTTAATTGCAATACAACGTGATATTTTCACTTAATAGTTTTTGAGAAAGCAAGTTTTTCAAAAATATATAAGGGGGTTGTATTTACGAAAAAGAATACACAATTCAACCCCCCTTCTTGTGCATTTTGTATATCAAATATAAATTCTATACTTACGCGTGATTTACTTCATTAGTTGCATGCTTCGATAATAAATCGAGAGAGAGAATCAATAGAAAAACGATTAGGTTGGGTAATGAGAGTTAAACAATCTAATAGATCACATGGAAAATCAAATCGGTAATTTATATGAAGAGAGATCTCGTGTGAGGACTCGATTGTCTATTAGAGTGCTTAAGATCTAATTGGATGTGTGGGTTATTTGCTAATTGAGAGATTACAAATTCCTTAATTTTATTCAATTAATGTTTAAAGATTAGAACGAGAGAGAGAATAATCGACCCTTCCAGATTCTATGATTGATAACGAATTAACTCCAAAGTAATTAAGTTAGCATTAGATGATAAGATAAATCCCCCTTTCTTATAATTGGTTAATCTTCCTTATATGATTTTCAATTTGTCAATTGCTTTTGCTCAATTTTAATTTCCTTGCATTAATTTGCAATTGCAATTTCAATCGATCTATATTTAATTGCTTAATTTTCTGGTCATTTTTATTTTCATTTTATTTACAATTTTTGGACTTTAGACTAAGTTGCGATTCATTTAGTTCGCTAATTCTTTATAGGATCAACATCTTAATTATTATGCTTACGACCTATGCACTTGCAAAACATTGAGGGTTTTCTAAGATTAAAACTTGCTCAATAATTTTTTGATGCTGTTGTCGAAGAGTTATCTAGGATTAGCTGGATTCCTTTAGTCTAAGGAATTTTCATCTCTATTGTGTCCGTGCAGTTACATGAAAACAAGAGTTACTTGAAGTTCAAGACAGATCGTTGAAACCTTAGCACTTGACATCACACGTTTGGAATGAGCAATTCATGAGACCATGGTTCAATGCTACAAATTAAGGTATGACTCAACCATTGGTTGAAGCAACCTCATTAGAGATTAAGCTTTCCTTACTAAACATGTTGCAAACAAATGTGCAATTCTATGGATTGACTAATGAGGATCCTATCGCTCGTATAGTTAATTTTCTGAAAATATGTGACACTTTTAGATATCATTAGATGTTGGAAGATTTTATTAAGATAAGGCTCTTTAAGGAATGGCATCATTCCCTAAGTCCCGCAAATGTAACAACTTGGGAGCAGTTGGTACATGTGTTCCTGGATAAGTACTTCCCTCTCACAAAGACTACGAAATTGATAAAAGAAATTATGAATTTCTAACAAAGTGATGGAGAGTCGCTTTACGAAACATGATAAAGATATAAGGATTTGCAAAGGAGGTGCCCTCACCATAATTTATCCAAGGAATTCTTATTGCAATCCTTCTATAATTGAGTCACTCCATCCACACGAGGCACCATAGATGCAACATCTGGCGGATCTCTTACGAGAAAGTTGCTGAAGGAAGTGGAGGAATTGGAGGAAATGACAAGTAATAGTTTTCTTTGGATGATTAACAAGAGTAGACAACACACAACCTTTTGAGAGCAAAAAGGAGTCATAGCTGTTGACACAATAACAAAAATACAAGCCAAAATTGACAACTTAACCTGATAGCTGAATACCATAAAAGTCTCCTCTTCAGTTCATGTTAAAGCAATTCAACAGAGATGTGAGTTATGCAGACAAAACAATCATAATACCATCAATTACTTTCCGATGAAAAACAACGAACCGAAGTAACTAAATTACATGGGAGCCCAGTTTGGTCGAGGAGGGGAACAATCCCTACTCAAACATGTATAATCCAGGATGGAAGAACCACCTAAATGTTTCCTGCTCAAAACATGTTGAAGGTCAATTCAAACCTTAAGGTCCACCTGGATTTCAACAGGAAAAACCCAATTATACAGACTCTAAGTTAGACAAAATCTTGGAAAAGATTAGGAACATAAAGGATGCTCACAAAAGGTTGGAGATTTGAACAAGTAAAAAGAACTATGCCTCTTCCATCCACAAATTATAGGTTCAAATAAGTAAATTGGCACGAAGTGCGAGAAGCCTTCTAAGCAACGCAAAGAAAAATTCGAAGGAAATGATAATGGTAATCACCCAGACCACTGAAGAGAAGCTTAACCAAGTTAAAGGAGAAAGGGAAGAAGAAAAGAAAAAGGCAAACGAGCGTTCCTTGCAAAGTAAATATACCATGATGGAAATAAAGGAATATTGACCTACAATTCCATACCCCATCCTAGCATAGAGAAAGTCAAAAGAAATAAATCTGAATGAGGTTCTTGATGTAATAAAGGAACTAAAAATGTGACTTGCTCTTGCAAAATCCATAAAAGAGAAATTGCTAAATAGAGACAAACTGGAGAAGTGGGAGAGTGGAGTAGTAAGCAAGGGAACTCCATCAAAGTGGCAGCACTACCACAAAAACAAAGTGGCAGCACTACCATAAAGAAATTCTTTCAAATTTGTGGAGGTTATCAAGAGAAACGAGTTTTATGAAAAAGTTGAGAAGAGTTATACTCATAAGGACTCATTAGAATAACCACAAATTCGAAAGAATACTCAAAAGAAGAAAACAAGGAAGAAAGGTAGTAGAAAGCACAGTCAGGTAGCTTGCTTATAATTTATGAAATCTATAGTAGCACTACCATTATATGACTATTTGAACTACCGTGAGAAAAAGAAGTACGTCGAGCTAGCAACAGTAAATGAAACACTGCATGGGAGGCAACCCATGTTTTTTAACTTTTTGTTGTTCCATCTTTCATATTAGATTACGTTTCCAATTCCATTTTTGCGTGTTTTCGATACAACGAACACCTTTAAAAAACCAAGCATAAGTATGACCTGGGTTTTCTTTATCCTTCTCTTTTTCACAATAGATGGGAATGGTGTGGAAGGGAAAACAATGAGGTGACGATGCAAATATAAGGTATGGAAGGATCTTGGGAGTGACACGAAGGAAAGAATTAAAAACGAGAAAGAAGTGAGAAAATTCTTAGTGTCACGATCGTGACTCATTAACCACAATCGTGACCCATTTCTGAATCTTCTGTCACAAGGTCATAATCCTGACTTGCGGTGGGAGCACAATCGGACAATCGATTTTCATGTTTTTTTTCAATTTTACCCCTCCTTTCTCCTTCCTAACCTATATATTCAGCCTTACCCTCACTTTTCTCACCCATAAGACTCTCTCACTCTCTATTTAGAAACAAACTCTCAAATACTCTCCCTTCTCTCTACAAAAGTCTTGATCTTGCTAAATTCTTCACACCTATCACTCTAAATGGGATCAAGAGTTAAGCAAAACAGTCAAATGGGCTCAACTGAAGGGCAAAGTTCAAATGTCAAGCCACGGACAAAGGAACCGAACCGTAGATTATGGAGCACCCTTTGCGATTTACTCAGAAGAAGAAGGTAACTATTTCCAAACCCTCGATTTAAAAAAGTTATCATACCTCAATAATTGGAATTTGAAATATTAGAAAGAATTGGATTAAGAGAACGGGTTGAAAACTTTAAGGGAAGAATTTATTGGGTAAAATTTATGCTTTTTAACTATGTCATTTATAAAGAACTCACCCTAAAATTCTTCACCTTCCTCTAATTTGAGCAAATTAACCCTAAGGATCTATGGTTTTGATTGCAGGGTCAACCGTACGAGTTAAACTATGAAATTTTGTGTGAAATTGATGGATTCCCGAAGTCAACCGTAGTGGACCAGCACGATGACTTCCAGGTCACACGCTATTGGACTGAACTGACTAGGTTGCAGAATTTTGATGCTAAAAATGCCCATAATAACATAATTCGTAGTCCCAAGCACTTGTTGTTACACAAGTTCATGTGTCAAACCGTGTTTGAAAAAAGTGAAAGTAACAAGTGTTCGGTGAAGAAACTTTTCATATTATGTTGCCTGGACCATAGCATCCAAGTTTGCACCTCCACCCACATCTTTTACGTTATTATTACTACCCTAAGAAAAATAAGCAATAATCTAGGCAAGGGGTACTTAGTTACGACTATTGTGGCGTATTATGGTGTTAATTGCAATGAACTAACTATACATTTTCTTGAGTTCCTTAATACTCATGACTTGATAAGAGGTAAGATCTTGAAGTCCACAATATGAAACTTCGAGATATCAGCGCAAAATATAATGTTAAGAATAGGATGGGACAAGCTAGTTTGAGCTCGGCACCACCGCGACAACAAGAGGAGGAGTCAACCAGTGAAGAGTCTGAAGAGGAAGAGACAGCTAGATAGGAGAAGGTACTCAATGCAATTTCAGACACTAATAAGGCAATTTCAAAAAATGCCAAGGTGTTGAAGGAGACAGCAAAGGAGCAAAGAAGACAATGTTGAGACATTCTAGGCATCTACAAATACTTCGCTGCTCAAGACGTGAAGATCCCACCTCCAATATTATCACCATCACCACCTCAATCGCTATGACAAATTTTTGAAGTGAATCACACGTCAGTATCACTATATACAAACACAAGAAGGGGGGTTTGAATTGTGTTATCTTTTCGATTAACCCTTTTTAAAAATTTGTTTGCAATCATTTTTTTATAAACCTTGCTTAAAGAAGTATTAAGAATCACAGTAATGAAATAGAGAAAGTTAAGAGATCTTGACACAGTAATTTTTATACTGGTTCACCCCAAACCGTGGGCTACGTCCAGTCCTCAGATAACCTTCTG
>JAOTAX010034289.1:0-11253 GCA_025629825.1 Erythroxylum guanchezii
TTCCTATAAACTCCAAAATGTAAGCTTTAAGCATATCTTCAACAGTTAAGACTGTTACCAATTTATACATGCAATCATTTGGTTCTACATTCTTAGCCATCAAATGCTCTTTCGACGTATTCCCACTAGGACATATAGCTTTGGTTGTTGCTTGTGTTTTCTCTAACAGTCTCCTTATCGGGTATTTCACATACTTCTTAATCTAATCACAAAGTATCATCAACTCGAAAGGCTTATTCATTTTCAATTCCTTAATAAGATTCACAATTTCTAAATCCTCAATTTGGGGCTTTGCTAATTCTTTCATGTGAAACTGATTTTTAAATTTAACAACTAATAGTACTTTGATTTGCCCAAAATTCAACTTAACATTCCATGCTCTTTATTACACTTAGTTTGGTAACCTCAATATCTAAATCTGCGCCATTTCATTATTGAATTTTCTGTTCAATACATTAGATTACAACACCAACTTTACTAGGAATTAGCCATTTACACAATCAAAATCTCCAAGTAACTCTATTCATTGTCTTAGCCTTACATTCAGTTCTTTCAAACTCCATAATTTCCTCACACTTTAATGACCTAAATATTTATATATATCCAAAATGTTTCTTTACATATAATATCTTCAAACTTTCAAAACAATCACTATTGCAGCAAGTTCCAATTCATATATCAAAATTTAGCTAATGACGCTTTAATTGTTCCTATATACGCAGAATCACTTTATAATGTTGCAACAGATTCCATCTTAATCTCTGATGGGAGACTCTATTGTATATACTGCGAAATCTCCAAATCCGAATGGCATAATTAACATTGGGGTTATAGTTCCTCAAAAACTCTTTATACCACCATCACTCATACGGATTACGTATTTTTCCTCTAGTATTCAATATACTCTCTTTACTTTTTAAATACACTCAAAATACCATCTATGATCATAGTCACCAATTGATACAATTTTGCTTGGTTACTTGAATCTTTAATACCATAATACTGTCGGGGCATTGTTAACTCCAACAGATATAACCCAAAACTCCTTGTGCTTATGATTAGTTCTTGTAATTCCTTAAGTAACTAATTCCTCAGTGAAGTAGTATTATCGCATATTATTTTCAATTTCCCCAAAACTCCTTTTCTCGAATGATTTTCTCAATTCATTCGATTTCCTGTTATTTCACATTGACTTACTCTAATGTTTGTTTATTCATACTAGCATCTCCACACATTTCAATTTATTTGATATCTCAATTTCTTGTGTTGGTAACACATTCATCAACCTGATTTGTATCTTTTATACTTAATGTCACCTCAAATTCAAGAATCCATCACTTATTTGGACATTTTACATCAACAAAATGTATACACTCTCAGTAGCATTTTCTACCTCTTATGCTTGAGTCTCTGTTAGGGATATGGCTTGAGTCTCTGTTAAGGATATGACTCCAATATTCACTTTTGACTCATTAATTACTCATTTCTGATTTGTCCTTCTTTAGTCATTCTTAAATTGAATCATCTGGTTTATTGAACCTATCTCAGTGAAACTCTTCTTTGGAAGAAGATTTCTTGATACTATCCTCGACACTACTCATTAAATCCTTATCAATCAACCATTTTTCATGATTACTTATCAGTCATTCTTAGTACCTCTAGAAGATCAATTTCAAATTTTTATAATATCTCAATAAGATCACCTTATGCCATAATTTATATGATCATAACATCCTTTATAATAAGGCTCAGTAAGACATTAAGCAAATTCATTTACTCTAATACCTTGGTATATACCATCAAAATCATTACATCTTATCTAGAGATGTATTTATGTCAATTCTCCAATTAATAACATTCGCTAATGATACTTGAATTCCATTTGATTCTAGACAACATGTATATCTTTGTTCCTGCCCATGATTGGGGTATTCCAACATGATCGTGACAGAAATCTATTTTTCTCATACTACTATCGCACCCTGCACTTTCCTCCTCTCATTATCAAACATAGTAACACCAATTTTACTCCAATTTTCCAAAATTTACCTCTTCCGAGGCTACCTCATTTCATAATGAGTCAACTACCATATTGAGTGCATCAATTCTTCTCATTTGATTCGTCATCTTTTTCTTTATCTCATTCATATATAAAATCCTCTCTTATATGCATTTCTAACTTTCTCCTTACTACACGTCATTCATTTCTTATTAAGTCATTTATGACTATTTCATTCCCCTTTTTCTCTTTCCTCATTTGTATCTCATTTTCCCATTTTCATTTATTCATCTTACATATATATATTCGTAATCTATTCAGAGTTATAGATGCATATTCATCCTAAAATTTCGATCTCAATTTCCACTAATATTTTCTCACGGAGGATCATAGCTCTTATCACATTAATCAACAACTAGTTCATCTTCTTAAGATCATAATATATATATTTTTGTTTTCTCATTCTATTTTGCTTGTATACTTTAATCTCATCATTTCTACTTATATCCCTATTTTCCTTAAACAATCCATGACTGTGTCTTCACATCTATATCACATTCGAGGACATACAACCAAAATACAATATTGACAACATATTCAATAATACATCCACCAATACCAAAGCAGTAAATCTCTATCTATCTTATTGAACCATATACTATTTCTCCTTTCTAGATATCCACAAACTTTCTTTTTCTCATATTCTGACAGATTATCATTCTCTTCACTATTTTTTTTATCTTCTCAAACTCTCAACAAATGCTCATATATGTGACTCATACTGGGGATCAGTTGCCGCTATCTATGACATGACTAAAATGCATGTAACTTAACAAATATTTCAAAAATGCCCATAAAAGATAGTAATTCTAGGCTCTGATACTATATATGTTACACCCCACTCCCGCAAGACACGTACCCGACATCATCAGTGATATCCGAGTCCGAGCCCCACGAGGGTGGCTTGCTAGAGTACTCAGTCAATCAAAAATTGATATAATTTTTTCTTTTTGAAACCACAAACATAATATGCGAAAATCGAAAATTGATAATCAAATCGGGCCCACTTTGTTTGTAAACTTTTTCAATCATAACAATACAATCAACAGGATTTCAATAACTATTTGGGCCCGTTACAAAATACAAAACACTTTAGTTATAATGTCTTTACATTGCAACATAAATACATTTGTATACACATTGTGCAAATTTCAGAATACATTCCTTAATACAAAATTTGCAAAAAAAATATAATTCAGTACGAAAATAAAGAAACACAATGCAGACGCGAACTGATCTCGACCTCTATCTCTCACTTGCATGCAGTAGGTATACTCCTGTTTACCTAACGGGTATTCTTCTGATCCTGAAAAATATTTGCAAATTTTGGGTGAGTTTTGCGAACTCAGTGAGTAACCATCATCGATGGTTCACCCAGTCACGTAACACATAATTCACATTCACATTGTTTCACATTTCACACTCAATACACTTTAATCATTCGTATTATACATATGTAGCGCACATGAGACCTACTTTCCATTTATTACTTTGTTGTAACCGAGTACCTAAACTATCCCGTATCCATTGGATACTGGGATCATTACTAACTGTCCCTTATCCGATGGTGATACAAGGCTTATTTTACATAGTGAGCCTTACGCTCTTAATCACTTTTGAGCTCGAGGCTCTTTTTCTCACTTTGAGCTTTAAGCTTTGATCGGTGGCTACTCTAGTCACAATTGTCATTATGGTTCATGCATTTATGAAATGGAATGCCTCAATTACTTTTGCATATTCTCATTCACTCACATTCACATATCATCGGATCTTAGTCTGGCATTCAACATTAAAGTTGAGAATCACACTTTCATTCATATGCAATTGAACTTTCAAACATATTATCATCAGACCATGGTTCGGCATTTAACAATCATATTATGTACACTTATTTCATCTCATTCACATACAAGTAGTACTTCAATATCCCAATCAAACATCACAATCATCTGACCTTCTATTCGGAATAAATACAATCATTCACATTCATATCATCATCCAGTAGTCAATTAATACAAAACTCAAACAAAAAAGAAACAATGTAGTGAGACCATCTTGGTCTACTTACAGTATGCTCCATATTAGCATTTGCTTTCAAATTTTGGAAATGTCTGAATGCGGACTTTTAACTTGCACAACCTATTTATGCAATACACACATTGCACACACACATTAATAACTTTGCACAATTATAAGCATTCATTTATGCGCACATGTGTATATGGAATATGTATGATGCATGTTCATGACAATCTCGGGTATATTATCAAATTTCACATTTTATCAGTTTTCTCATTTTTTTTGCATCATTTGCTTTCATAATAACTCATTTCTCGTTCATTTTCACTAGATACACTTTACTTCTCTTTTTAAATCACAACTTTAATCATATGGACCACTTCATCTCCATTAAACATAGGTCTTTGGTACTTTAATACCAATTAATGTTATTCCAACATTACATGATCAAACATTATCAAAACTCTCATTTCTTCTTATAAATTCTCCAAAATTCCAAACCTCCAGGTCTACTGTTCACATTTAATCAGAAGGTGAAAATGATGTAATTTGGTCTTACTCTCTTCTAGGAAAGTGTTCCTCAATGTCTTATGTTTCTATTCACACCAAAATCACTCAATTTGGAAGATATGCATCAAACATTTTCGGGTTGTTCATATTCAAAAATAATGTACTATACATAACTTCCATTCAGAATTTTAAAATATTAGAGACTGAGTCACAGTTCAACTTTTTCATATGGTTTGTAGCATTATTTCGCTAGGTTATTCCAAATCAAAAATCATCTCATTTGGAATCCTATAGATCCTGATATAATCAAAACACCAAAGTATATTCAATAAAACCACACCAGTTCATGCCATTCCAACAGATTCTCTCACTTTCGTTCAGTCAATATTTTTCAAATCAATTCAGAATGCTACCAATTTTTGTGGAGAGGTAGTAAAATGTCTTACAAATCCAATGGTTCAAGAATCAAGTCATCTAGAGGTCTAGAGAAGAAGTTATGGTCAAAAGAAGCAAGACACTTTAGAAAAAGGGAAAACCTCAAATGCACGATCGTGCTTATGCACGACGGTGCATTTTCCCATTTATCACCAAAGTCAAACATGACGGTGCATTTTCACTATGCTCAAAAGTCACCGTCGTGCTTATGCACGATGGTGCAAATCCATTTTGAACCCCAAAAGTCACCGTCGTGCTTTTGCACGATGTTGCAACTCCACTTCTTCTTCTCCACTGACATCTCAACTTCTAACCTCCATAACTTTTGATCCAGAACTCCACAATTTACGAACGTTAAATCAATGAAAAGATAAAAGAAAGATCTACAATTTTCATGAATACCACTTTGTCATCATTTGCCTAGATCAGTATATTAAATTCAAGGAAGTTTCAGATCAAAAATTCAACACTGTTACTATTCATTCCTAGAAAATTTCCAGGTGACTTCCATTTTTCAAATCCAACACTTCAAATTTTCATTTCTAGTTTTTCTACTTCATTTCATTAAACTCATTCACTACAATTCATACTACACCTAAATATGCAAATTTAGTTAAAAACCATCAAAAGCCAAAATCATATTCAACCTATTCATGCTCTGTCAACTTTCTGCATTTCCAACTTTCATTCTCAATCTCCATGTTTCCTCTCAACTTCCATTTAAACACTCATTCTCATCTCAAACCACCATTTTACAACTATTCTTCAACTCAAAACCCATTTTCTTGATCATCTCTAAAGAATTCATCAACTCACGTATACACATATATATTTTCATACATACACAGTGAAGAATAGAGCATGTTTCACTTTTTTTATGTCTAATTTTCTACACTAATCCTATACATCATTTCATTGCTATTTCAACTCCAAAAACCATTTCCACAACACCTAATCACTAACAATCCATCAAAAACTAAATTAACACTATCACCAAAATTTTCATCCATCAACACAATATTCATAAACATATATACATAAATGCCATGATCCATGCAACTAATAGTAAATTCATCAATTTATTTCAAAAATCCACAACTCTAACAAATTTATTCACTACTTACTTGTTGAAAACTCCAAAAGCTTCAACTATCTTCAAGCCCTAACTCCATGCAAAATCACGCATTCACTGAGAAAAATAACCAACTTTTGGTTTTCCTTAGGACAGAATAGATAATAGTAAGGTGGGATTGGTTTAGGAAAAAGGAAAAGTAAAGAAATCCCTCAGAAGGATTTTGATGGAAAACTCTGTGTGTTTGAAGAAAATTCGAAGAAGGTGATAACAAGGAAAGAACTTAGGAAATAACAAACCCCTTTTTAACTCTCAGATAACTCAAACTACTTCTAACAAATTATAAAACCCACTTCCTAATTAGTGACACTTGTCACTTTCTTAAGGTCTAAGCCTAAACTAAGTTCCTTTTTTAAATGATTCCTTTAACTCTCATAATTCTCCTCTTTACAAGCTAATTATCTCCAAATATCATTAATTCCTATTCCTATATTCCACAATACTCTATAAATTCTGAAAATAAATCCTAAATTCGCGAAAATTCACAAATATCACAATTCTACTAACCAATAAAATTTCCAATATAAATAATTTCAAAATTCACTAAATTTCCAAAAATCACAACTCAATCTAATTATACCAGGAATTATTCATGAATGCATGTATAATTATTTTCATGTGCAAAAAAATTCACTATTAACGTGTATGCGTATGACATGTTATGCATGAGCATGAAAATGCATTTCTTATCTCTCATTGTTCACTCATATTTACTATTCTAGTCTCCCTGCAGGTAATGGGATGTTACATAAAATATCACATATATAAAAACATATAATTTAACATGCATCCAATATATATATATCAACCATATAAATAAAGCATGCAACTTATACACTTATAGTCAAATCATATGCATTAAATATAAAGCTTCATTTGATTCTAGTTATTGATGTTCATAATCTAAAATAACATTTCCAACTCCTTGAAAAAATTAAATTAGATTAAAACCACTGATTCCTAAATAAATTAAATTCAATAGTTTCCAAATGAGTTTGAAAAATTGTTTTCAAATCAAATTAAATTCCTATTCCAAATAGAAATTTAATTTGATTTGAAAACAATTTTTCAAACCCATTTGGAAACTATTTCCAATTTATTTTGACTCCTTTAACAAGAAAACAATTTTCAGTAAGTTATTCTTCTTACTTATTATAATTTACAAAACTCCTTTTCCAAAATTATATAAGTAACACTTTTTAATTCGATTAAAAATATTTCTAATCTAAATAGCAATTACTATTTCTAATCTCATTAGAAATTATTTTCCTTAATTAGAAAACTATTTTCTAATATTAAAAGGAAACTACTTTCAAAATTAAACAAAACACTTTTCAAATTTAATTAAAAAAGTCCTTTATATTATTTATTTTGAGATTGATTTCTTAATAAATTAGAAAACCTTTCTTAATAAATTAGAAAATTATTTTTAAAACTATTAAAGAAAGTTCCTTTTCTTGATAAATGAATGAAAACATTTTTCAAAATTTGATCAAGAAAATATCCTTTCTAATAAATCAAGAAACTTATTATTAATTGGTTCAGTCTGATTTTGATGGGGCTGGACGCTGTTGCTTGGATCCATGAGACTGGTTGATTTTGACTAAGAAATACCTGCAAAATAGTAAAGGCACACTGGGGGTTGACTGCCGGTAGGCCCCTCCGATGCTCAAGTTAGTCTCTTTGTGAGGGTTTTGGTGGCTAGGAATCAAGAATACTAGGGTTCTAAAAGTTGTACCTTTTTCATGATGAGGTAATGAGTTTATATAGTAAATATCTGTAGGAATTAGGTCAACATTGAGGAATGGGCCGATCGGCCCATGTGTTGTTCTGAGTTTGGGCTTGGGCCTAGCACGACCGACCCAGCCACAAGCCCCCTACTCCTCGAGTCCGATCGAAGGGAAGGACCGATGGAGTATATGAGGATGGTGCAGTTCGTACGTATGGTAGCTCGTGATAGGCCCGACCGGTCGAATGCTGACATCCAGTTAGAGCGATAGGTTTAATCATTAATGGCGCTTGAGGAACTGTCACAGCGTTTGCGTCCCTGACGGGTCGAATGGTCCTTCATTCGAGGATTATGCCGAGCCGATGCTTCCCTCCGAGCTCGGCCTTTTAATTGAGGAGGTGAGGGAGATAGCTGAGAAAGAGCGAGAGGCATTACCGGATGAGCTGCTAGATCTTAGTTCGGATGGAGAAGAGGAGCGAGCTCATGGGAGTGTCTCTCCAGTTTTTTCCGCAGACTCTGATCCCATCTCGATTACTTTGCCGACCTCCTCTACTGCCGATCCAGCTGTTGGCACTTCTTCTCCGTAGAACTCTCAAAGCTCATCTGGTCGGGCTTGTGACCAGAAAAGAAATATAAAGAAATAAAAACCCTTATCTTTATCCTCCGTTGTCTTCGTAATTTGGTGAAAGAAGCTTAGGCTGTCATTAATTTCATATGAGGGATTATCTTTTCAAATAGCACGAGTGCGCTCAATACGCGTCGATCGGTTATAAGGTTTGGGAAAGTCATGGTCGACCGAGGGGAGAGAACCCGGCCGAACGATGCTGAGGCCGAGCGATCCGAGATTTTGGCTCTTGGTATCACTTGGTTCCAAGATCCAGTTTTGGCAACCTAGCCGAGCGATCCAAGATTGTTTTCTTGGAATCGCCTGGTTCCAAGATCCAGTCTTGGCAACCTGGCCGAGCGATGTCGAGGCCGAGCGATCTAAGATTGTTTTCTTAGAATCGCCTGGTTCCAAGATCCAGTCTTGGCAACCTGGCCGAGCGATATCGAGACTCCAAGATCCCGTCTTGGCAACCTGGCCGAGCAATGTCGAGGCTCCAAGATCCCATCTTGTCAACCTGGCTGAGCGATGTCGAGGCTCCAAGATCCCATCTTGGCAACCTGGTCGAGCGATGTCGAGGCTGAGCGATTCAAGATTGTTTTCTTGGAATCGCCTGGTTCCAAGATCCCGTCTTGGCAACCTGGTCGAGCGATGTCGAGGCTGAGCGATGTTGAGGCTCCAAGATCCCGTCTCAAGATCCCATCTTGGCAACCTGGCCGAGTGATGTTGAGGCTCCAAGATCCCATCTTGGCAACCTGGCCGAGCGATGTCGATGGCAATTAGTTGGTAGAATTTTCTCCTCTTAGCCCAATTTAATGAGATTTTTCTTGCCAAAAAATTTGAAATCCCTCTATTGATGATGATAAGGGCGTGGGCCGTTAAAAAACCTGACTGGCAGGGCTAGGAAAAAGGTACCCATAAGTTGCATGTACAAGAGCATAAGCAATAATAAAGTACAAAACAAAGAAAAAGTGAACTGAAATAAAGCTTATCTATTGGTAAAATGTCTTCAGGTTCTGAGAATTCCAGGGCCTTGATAGAATCTTGTCGTTCGTGTAGCGCAGGATATAAGAGCCGTGTCCAGCTTGTTTGACCACTTGATAGGGTCCTTCCCATGCTTGACCGAGCTTTCCAGGATGCTTCCCAGCCGCCTCAGCTTTTCTTAGAACATAATCGCCGATCTTTATATCGCTCGGCCTTACCATTTTGTTGTAAAACTTGGTTGCTTTTTGTCTGATGGCTTCTGAACGAGTGGCTACCTTGTCTCTGTCTTCACTGAAAAGTACAAGTTCTGCCTTGCGAGCTTCATTATTCCTTTCTTCTTCATAGCTCGAAATTCGTTGGTTATGTAGTACTACTTCTACTGGGACTAAGGCCTCTACCCCAAAGGTCATTCTGAATGGTGTCTCTCCAGTAAACCCATTTGGGGTTGTTCTGTATGCCCACAACACTTCATCTACTTCGTCTACCTAAGTCTTATGTCCATCTAAGCGCTTCTTGAGGGCACTCATTATCTTTTTGTTAATGTTCTCCGCAAGACCGTTGCTTTGAGGATGAGCTATTGAAGGCAATTGGAGCCTTATCTTCAGTCGCTCACAGAAATCTCTGAACTTGTCGTTATCAAACTGCCGACCATTGTCTATAACTAGAACCATTAGCATCCCAAAACGGCTCAGTATATTTTTGCGTACGAAGTTTTCAACTTTCTGCTCAGTGATGGTGGCGACCGCTTCCGCTTATACCCATTTAGTGAAGTATTCGACTGCCACTATCAGAAACTTCTTTTGCCCAGGACCAAGAGGAAAAGGACCTAGTATGTCCATTCCCCATTGAGCAAAGGGAATAGGGTGGCTCACAATTCTCAACTGCTCGGTCGGTTGATGAGACAAATTGCTATTCCTCTGGCAGGCCTCGCATCGGTTAACTTTTTCTTGACAATCCTTCTTCATCGTCGGCCAATAATACCCCTGTCTGATCAATCTGTGAGCCAGCATTCTACCTCCCAAATGATTTCCACACATTCCTTCATGAACTTCAGCCATCGCTCGTTCTGCCTCTTCTTCGTTCAAGCAACGTAGTAGCGGCCAGTCATAAGAACGCTTGTACAGGATGTCATTAACGATCACATATTCGGCCGCCTTTACCTTTAGTTTCTTGGCCTCCAAGGCTTCCATCGGCTGTGTTCCCTTAAGGAGGTACTGTCTGATCGGTTCCATCCGACTTGATTGTTCGGCATCTGTTTCAAGGACTTCATTGACTTTCTGAATGCTAGGCTGGTCTAGTCGCTCGACCAAAATGTTATTCTTTGCATTTTGATCAGAAGCCATTTTGGAAAGCGCATCTGCCTGAGCATTTTGCATCCTTTCTATCCTGCTGACCGAGTATTCTTCAAAATTACCCAACTCTTGCTTTGCCAATTCCAAATACTTAATCATGTTGTTCCCTTTGGCCTCATACTGCCCAGTAACTTGACCAACCACTATTTGGCTATCGCTGTACACCTTTAGATGTTTCACCCCCATCTCTCTTGCCAACTGAAGACCGGCTATTAGAGCTTCGTATTCTGCCTTGTTATTGGATGCTCTAAATTCTAATCGGAGAGCATACTCCACCTTTTGTTCCTGGTGTGGGTTAATCAATACCACTCATGCTCCGCATCCCTCAGCATTGGACGACCCATCAACAAACAGGCTCCAGGCAGGGCGTTGCTCACCCTGCGAGTTAGGTTGACTCATTTCTGCAACGAAATCCGCCAATACTTGGGC
>JAOTAX010034335.1:0-11252 GCA_025629825.1 Erythroxylum guanchezii
CAAGAATTAAGAGTCAAAAAGTATATTAAAACCCAAGAAAGTGTCGCCAATTTATATGATAAACTTGGGCTCAATCAGATACCCTTCTAATGGTGGTAAGCCATGAATTGCATGTATGAATGCAAATATAGATTTTATGACTTGAAATGTATGCTTGCCTATTGTCTTAGTGGTGGACAGATGGTCATGCCTTTAAGGTTACAATGCAGCTGCTATAGTTTGACACCACGGTGTCCACAGTTTGATACCTTTGGGTATCCACAGTTTGATACCTTTGGGTATCCATAGTTCGATACCTTTGCATATCCACAGTTTGATATCTTCAGATATCCACAACACCCGTTATCTACACCCACAGAAAATGTGCGGACTTAACACAAAAAGGAAACTTAATAGTCATAAATAAGAAACACAACATGACAACATGAATAATTGGTACTAATGAGCGTTTGTATTGATTGTAATAATGAATTGTGATGATGTGCATTTATATAGATAATTTGTATCATATCAATATTTGGCTTATAAATGTGCATTTTCAACACATGGATAATCTGTTGAAGCATCTTTGCATTATTTACTTTGCTTAAGTATGCCATCATTGTTTACATGAGCATTGAGTATCAATGTTTAGTTCATAAATGTGAATTTATGGTATATGAGTTGTGATATTTCTAAATATGTGTGTTTGGAGGATGACTGCTCTGAGTGGTCATCCAAACTAAGTTTTTTCCCCACTAAGCTTTCAAGCTTAGCATGAGTGTTAATCCGTGTAGGTCTAAGTCATAGGAGTAAAGTACAGGGTACATCTGCAGGGACCAAGGTCAACAGATAGAAGAAAAATTAATTTTGGTATGTGTTTAGTTACACATGATTACACATGTAATGAAGAAAGAAGATTGTATGTTTTCTTTTAGGTTACCATGTAATTGTAAAGATGTATTACTACTATTAAATGATAACGTTAAGCATTAGGGAGTTTTGTAATGTGTATATATATAACATTGAATATAATTATATACCTTGAATGCGTGTACAGGAATTTTCTTGTTATGTGTGTGGATGGTTATAGGTTTTTGTAAAGGTGGTGTTACGATTTTGGTTCTAGAAATAAGAAAACAAAATAAAGCTAAAATAACTAACAAAAGCAATGTAAAGAAAACATGAAAAAAAAATGAAAAAAGTGGAGAATTTGATAGAGACCTGGTTCTTTAGTTCAATCTCAGCCTACTCTCTAATTAAACATATTTCATTGATTTGTTGTTCTTAAAACTCTCCTAAAAACTATTAATTGTGGGTTAATAATTAACCCAAATTTTTCCTTAGGTTGTGTTTAGTTAAGATATGGTTGTTAATTAAATCTAACTACTAAATAACCTAGGATACAATCTCTAGATTCAATTAGGTAGTAACGTTACGAATTAGGAAAATCGATTAATCAAGGCAATAACCACATACGATGCATCATTTAACCTATGTTATGTTATCCCTAATTGTAACATCCCATTACGTACGGGGTGGTTAGAATAGTAAATAGGAGTGATCATTGAGAGTTTAGAAATTCATTTACATGCTCATGCATAATGTGTCATACACATACATGTGAATAGTGAAATTTTTGCACATAAAAATAATAGTACATGCATTCATTGACATTCCGAGTATAATTGTTAATAAATGTTATTGTTATTGAGAATTTTGGTTTGTTTGTATTGAAAATTGATTTGGAAAGTGTAATTGTTGATTTAAAATTTTTGGAGAATTTTAGGAAAAATTTCTAAAATTTTGGGGGTAATTTTTGGACTAGGAAAAATGCCGAGTAGCAAACCAAATGATAACTGGTAGTAGAATTTACTGTTGAAAACTGTCATTAATTGGGGGATAATTGGAATAGAAATTGTGTTTGAATGGATTAGTTTAATAAATGAAACATAGTTGACTTCATGGAAATTGGACATGTGGTAAGTGACAAGTGTCACTTGCCAAGCCATGTCTTAAAACCCACCATTTGTTTAAATTTTCAAAGACCATTTGCTTGTATCTCACGATGCTTTAATTTGGAAGACCATTTAGTGTTTTAGGTCTTGCTCTCTTCCTTCTCTTCATGGGTTTAGTTCTCTCCTTCTTTATGTCATTTTGTTGCCAATCTCCTCCAACACTAAACCTAGCTCTCTCATCTCTTACTTGCTTCCTTTTTACCTTGCTCTCTCTTTCATTCTCGCCATAAACCTATCCCTACCACCTTTGGAAGATGATGAACGTGGGATGCTTAGGATCTAGGGTTGAGTGAAACTTTGAAGAGTTTGGAGCTAAATCAAGTAAGATATGCTTTAAATGTCATGGGTATGGTTAATTTAAGCTAGAAGGATGAGTAACTTGAGATTTGATGATTTGATTTTGCAAGGTTTATGTATGTGTCATAGGTTATGAAAAATTTATGTTATATATATATATATATTCTTTGTTTTTGACTCATGATCAATTATAGATCATCATTTGTTTGTGATTCATTTATTGAGTTGAATTGGGTAGATAATGATGAGGAAATGAAAAGGAAGAGATGATATAGGTATAAGATGAGTTAGATGTAAATGTTGAAAGTTAGAAAATATGGAAAATGTTAGCAGAAAATTTTCCACTAATATGCTTTGGTGTTTTAGCCATAACTTGTTCTTTAGTTATCCAAATGATTTAATTCTAGATTTGGATTAAACTAGAGACATATGGCTATCTTTCTTATGAAGATATCGAATTTAAATTCTGCTTTTAAGAGTCTCAAATTTTGATGTGAAAATGAGAACTGGATGCAGCAAAATCTTGGATGAATGTATATGCTTGTGTTTAATTTTGGGTGTTTATGAAAAAATAGGGAATATGAGTTGCGTATGGATGATTTTGAGCTAAACTTGAGGTATACATGAAGTAGTCATCAACTTGGAATGATGAATTTTGAATATGAAGTGTTTGATACTTAGGAATAAGATATGTTACGGAAAAAGGATAGAAATGTTGGAATGATAAGATGTAGTTGAGTATGATGAATGAAATGGGTTGAGAGTTTAATGAAATCTAATTGGTGTTTGAGTTGTTATGAAGTGGTTTTGTGCTAGAAGAGGTGAATTTGAGAATAAGTGTAGGAACCTTGGGAGAGGCTTTGGAGGGAGTTTTGTGTGATATATGTCCATTAAACAGACATTAAGTTCGTTAAACGGACCTTCTTGGGTGTAAAAACACCCCCAGGCCAGTGCATGTCCATTAAACGGACATGGATATCCGTTAAACGGACCTTCTTAGGTGAAAAAGCACCCCTAAGCCCGACAATGTCATTTAAACGGACATGAATAATGGAAATTCTCGGGACGGCTACAGTAAATCATGATTTTGACCTTTTTAAAGGCACAATCTCGCTTCGAGGTCTTCATGAAAGTTGTCTATCTCGAAGCCTTCTTTCAAACCATCTAAAAACAAGATCAATCCGACATTGTTTATGAAATTTATGGAAATCACGCCAAAATAGGTTCAATTTGATTGAGGTCATAAACATGGTTGTTTCTTTTGACTATAACTTCTTCTCTAGACCTCCAAATGACTTAAATCTTAAAGCAATAGATTCCTAACACATTTTTATATCTCTCTATGAAAATTTGTAATAATTGGTGTTGAATTGAAAAAGATTGATCAAATGAAAGTGTGGGAGTCTGTTGGAACAGTGTAAATAGGATTCTTTTTACTGAGCATACTTCAGTGTTTTGCTTATATCTGGATCTGTAGGATTCCAATTGAGATGATTTTTTAATTTGGAGTAAAATAGAGAAATAGGGCTAAAAATCATATGAAGAAGTTGAATTTTGATTTAGTCTCTAAGATGTTCAATTTCTAGATGTAAGTTGGGTATAGTACACTATTTTTGGATAAGAATAGTTCAAAAATGTTTGAGGGATATCTTCCCAATTACTGAACCAAATTGACTGATTTTGGTGTCAATGGAATCACAAGACATAGAGCAACACTTTTCTAGAAGAGAGTATGACCAAATTACTTCAGCTTCACTTTCTGATTTTAATGTGAATAGTAGACCCGAAAGTGTGACTTGGAAAAAGATGAGTTTTGTTATAAGAATGATTTTGTGATGAAATTGATAGATAAATACTCGGGATTGTCATGAACACGCATTGTACATATTTCATTTCATTCATGTGCATTATGAAACACCTATGATTGTACAAATTGTAATATATGTGTATGTTATTTGTCAAAGAGGAGCAACTAGAACGTCAACCCACAGACGTTGCCGGAACTTCCAGGCACTAGCTTCGGGAGCAGCAGGTAAGTAACCTAGATGGTTCCTCTCAATTATTGTTTGCTTATAATTATGTTTTGAATAATGAATGAATGTGATTTGATTGTGGATTCCGGATAGGAGGTCCGATGATTGTGTAATGGGGACTGAAATATTGAAGTGATGCTTGAATGTGGATGTAAAGATCTATGTGCTTTATAATGTGACTGATTGTGATACATGCATTCCATTCATGAATGCATAATCAGATATAACAGTTATAACCAGAGTAGCCATTGATTATAGCTTAAAGCTTAACGAGTGAAACCGAGCCTCGAGCTCGAAAGTGATTCAGAGCCTTAGGCTTAATGTTTAATGAGCGATATATGGGACAGTTCAGGCACTTAGTCACAACAACGTAATAATTGGAAAAGTGTCCCATGAGCATTTCATATGCATCTTGTTAAGTATGTTTGATTGAGTGAAATGCAAAATTGCTTATGCTTAACTGAAATTGTGATACTTATGTAAAGTGCAAAGTTGTGAAACAATTGTTATGTGAATTGATGTGTTGCATGAATTAAGTGAACCATCGATGATGGTTCCCTCACTGAGTTCGCAAAACTCACCAAAATTGCAACGTTGTCTTTTCAAGACCAAGAGACGACTCTAGCTACTGAGAGGCTCTACTGCCGTGTAGATTGTGATTTAACAAGAGAAATCATGGCTCAAAAGTCGGTCAGCTGGGATTTTTGGATGGCTTAGATAGATTTGATATATTTTCCTCTTTCATGTAGTACTTATGTATTAGGCTTTGTTGATGTACATATAGTAAAGGCTGAAAGACATAATGTAGAATTTCGATTTTGAGAAATGAAATGAGAAAAAGTTGGTTTCAAAAATATTGTGGTTTTTCCTATGATGCTTTATAAGTGAATAATGATATGATGCCATATGAAGTGAATGTAGTGATCGAACGTAGCTCGCCCTTATCATAGGATATGTACCGGATTAACCTTCAGGTGTCCCAGCGTGTACCTTGTGGTAAGGGGGCGCTATACTAATGATTACGAATCATTAGTTGCTACACATGAATTTCAACATAACAATTATGGATTATATCGAAATTCTAGTAATGGATTTGCAAATAAATGATTCAATAAATGCATTAAAATCATCTTTTCATAATACCCAATGGGTTCATGCAAACGTTACGGCTTAGGTAGGACATTTGGTTAAGTTTAAAATCATGGAATGTGGTTTGTACATAAAGAAAGGAATATAGCTCAAACGGGTTTATCAAGGGAATCATCATATCAATAGGGTGGGCTACTTGGATAATGTAACTTATGAAACAAATAATGCCTAATTATCTCCATGTTAATGCATGTGATACAAATGTGGTCTCGAATAGAAATCAAAGCAAAATCAAGATGTACATGTCATGAAGGTAACACATTATCAAAAAATAATGAGACTAATATGGATTTGTCAGTCTATAAAGGCCCAAAATCTCACTAGCTTTGTCTACCACTAGTCACTACTTTTTTAGAGATAATGTACATTGACCAATCACAAAAGTAAAAGTACATGTTAAAGTTGTTATGAAATTCTCTGGTTAATTCACGCTCTAATCATGACTATATAATCCTAGAAGCAATAGAAAAACGAGAAAATGTTTGATTGTTTGTTTTATTCATTATCTCATTTTGATTGAAAACTTAAAACAAACAATAGACAAACCAACATAGAAACACACATGCATATAAAAATTAAATGCATAAATGTAAAGAAAAAGAAATTTACTTCCCTTAGATTGCCTATCAAAAAGTACCTTTGTTTAGTGCCATTGGCTCGACTCCTTATTCTCCTTACGTGACAAAATTATGATCTTTTGGTATCAAAATTTGAGCCATTTCCACGTGAGGTAGTTTAGGATAGGACCTTGGTTGATAATCCTTTATTTTTTACACATGCCCTATCCTCGGATTCTCAATCTTTACTGAACCCCCGCACTCTTTGAATATCTTGTCACCTTGTTCCTCCTCGTTTAATTTCTCTAACATGCTAGGCAAAGGTAAAAGTTAGTCATAACAAAAAATTGGAACTCAGTATTTACCTCTGAGCTAAAAGATGTATCCTTTTCTGCTTCAAGCTCTTCCTCCGCTTCTTCCACATAAGCAATTCCTTGAGGATTGCCCCCAAAATTCTCAAGCTCCTTATCACTTCGTAAGGTTTTCGTACTAATGTTTATTAGGAACATCTCGGGTTGATTTGGCTGCTCCTCTTCATTTTACGATTCCAGATGATTGATATCTCCCCATCAAGGCAATGCATCTTACTGGAACCATTTCACATCCTGGTGAAATTGCAAAGTGTTAGCAGCGACATCATCAACTAATTCTACCAAGGATGTACCTAAGTTTTGTTGGATCTCTAATTCTGGAAACTAGACCAAAATTGTCTTTCATCCTACTGGTATTGTTGGATATCCTATTGGGTCTACTGTATATTCTATTGAAAATGCTGCATATTCTGTTAAATTTGAAGATTGTTAGTAGTCATAATATTAAGCATATCTTCCAAAGATGTACCTAAATCTTGTTGACTTTCTACATCTTGGACGTTAGACCTTGTATCATGCCAAAATTGGCATCCATCCTGTTGGAATTATAGGGTATTGTGTTGAAATTGTTGCATACTCTTTTGAAGCTGCTACATACCTATTGAAATTGAAGATTGTTAGCATTACAGGTATTGATATAGTAGTCCAGAGATGTACCTGAATTGTGATAGGAAACTTTTGGTTTGTATGGGAATTTTTGTACATCCTGCAAACTATTATAGAAGTAATTATGTCGATTATCCCATTCATAACTAAAGTTAAGTTGATCAGTCCAACCTTGGTTATAAGATTAAGAATAAGAGTTATAAAAGAAATTACTTTCATCCATATCAAAATTTTCTTTTTCTCTTTTTACACAAATAATTTTTTCAAAAATGGGAAATAAAAAATGAAAAGATCAAGAAATGGCTAAAAATAAACTAATTACAAAAAAATATATACAAAACTTCAATTAAAATCACACACTAAAACGAAAACGCTGCACTCCCAAGTAATGGTGCCAAAATTAATAGCACATCGTAACGCTAGTCAAAATAAACTAGACTACTATAGCAGTGGTGAGTCTAGGTTGATCCCATAGAAAGTGTGTCTAGAGTTATTGAAATGAAATTTATAGGTATTTAGGTTAAGGTTTTTTTTAATAAGAAAATAAAATAAAGCTAAACTAACTAACAAAAATAATTTAAACAAAACATCTAAAAAAATGATAAAAGCGGAGAATTCAGTAAGGACACAATTTTTTGGTTTAATCTCGTCTTACACCCTAATTAAACATATTTCGTTGATTTATTGTTCTCAAACCTCTCCTAAAACTGATTAATCGTGGGTTAATAATTAACCCGATTTTTCCCTTAGATAGTGTTTAATCAAAATACGATCGTTAATTAAACCTAACTACCGAATAACCTAGGATTTGATCTCTAGATTCAATTAGGTAGTAGCATTACGAATTAGGAAAACCAATTAATCAAGGCAACAACTACATACGACACGTCATTTAACCTAGGTTATGTTATCCCTAATGATTTTGAACCATTAGCCACTACAAATGAATTTCAAATATAACAATTATAAATTATATCGAAATTCTAACAATGGGTTTGTAATAAAACGATCCAATGAATGCATTAAAATCATCTTTTCATAATACCCAATGGTTTCATATACTAATAATTGGACTATAATGATAACACAATCATTCATACACGAAACCCAAATGTATATATAGAGGATAACACAATCAATTTCTAAAGAGAGAAAGATAAAACAAAAACAGTGAAGGAATGCTTAATTAGGATGTCGGTGTCGATATCGCCTCTGAACCAACGTCAGGACGTTTACCCCTCCATGGGTCTCTCACAGTTGAGAGCTTCCATAGCCCTCCTCATTTCCGAAGCTCCCAAAAATTGCTTTAGCCCCCAAAGGATGTCCCCCACCGAAGAGTCCACATATTCTTTTCTTCCAGACCAACACATTTTAACCCTATTTCACTTATGAGTTTCAAGTACCTAGCGACTGCGTTTTACTCTCCTGCTATACATCTGCATTTTAGGTTGTGTCTACTGCTGGCATTGGTTTTCTTCTGTCTTTGCACTATCTTTTTCTCCTGGCTAGCTATTGTGCCTTGGATGTTGTGTTGTCATTTTCTGCTGCTCCTAGACGTTGCTATGCATCTGCATTTCATTTGGCTTGGATTGCATTTTGGCGTGCTTACTCCCTATCTGTTGTGCTACGTTTTCTCCTTATTATTTGTTCGTGCGTTGCCATTTTGCTCCATTTGCTTCCTCCTAATGTACGTCATTTTGGCATGCATTTATCTACCAGTTGTATATCGGTTCATACTTCATCTTTTCTGAAATAGCACATTCTACTTCTTCTCATTTTCCATGAAATTCACGTTGCATGTGCACATGCGAAAACATGCATTGTTGTGGAAGTTTTGTACTTCTTTATTTTTCCATTCTTGTTGTCTTTTAATTTTCTTCTTCTTACTCCATGAAGAAAAGTGAGTATTATTCTTTGAAAAATGGCCCAAATATCGTGCTTTCGACTCACTTTAACTTCTTTGCTTCCGAATTGTGCCTAAAATCACATATGAGTCAAAGTGAGTATCTTAAACAATTTCATGTCATTAATCACTAAGTGTTATAGAATAAATTTATAATCAATTAAGCACCTATTAATTCCTTTCCAAGAAGATTGGTAGTTTTGATTCTTATCCAGCCCTTCCCATACTCCTTTTTTTTTATTCTCCACTCTCGCTCTAGCCAACACGCCACACATGTTTCTTATATTCAATAGCTAGGTTTTTAAGATGGAATGGGACAAGTATGATACAATGGGATAGCTGGCATTACATGTTCCTCTCTCTCGGTTGTTCACCTTACTCCAGTTGATCCCTCCAATTTTACAGCCCTCTCCACTTTTTATTAAAAAGCTACCAGATGCTAGGTTAAAAAGGAATGGATAGGTGGCATTTAAATGGAATCGTGAGGTGTCTCCATTGCTTCTTATTCATGTCCCGACAGTAACATTTTAATTGTTACAGTCGTGATATCATGACTGTACAATTTTCCAGTCCTCTTCTAATTAATGTTTTCAACATCTATTCTCTTGGTAATTTCTTGTCTTCTTTTTACTTTAATCTTCTTCTTCTTGCTCCATAAAGACAAGTGAGTGTGATTCTTCGAAAAACGGCCCAAATATAGTGCTTTTGACTCATTTTAACTCCTTTGCTTCCGAATTGTGCCTAAAACCACATATGAGCCAAAGTTGAGTATCTTAAGCAATTTCATGTCGTTAATCACTAAGTGTAATGGAATACTTATACAATCAATTAAGCACATGTCAATTTCCCTCGCACTTAGTTTTTGGCCATCCTCGGGCAAAATATCAAAATTAAGTTCATAGACCCAAAAACATTTACTCAATTCCTATATTTTCCAAGAATACATAATCATAAACAAACATGAATGACTTTCAAAAATGATAGCAAGAACTTAACATTCCAAGCTTTTACTCGTGATCAATCAACATTCAATAAATTTAAAAACTGAGCAATCTAATGGTAGACTTGGAAAATGTGTTTAATTAAAATACATTCATAGGTACACTCAACACCATTAATGATCATATCATTCCATAACTTTGCATATCATTTCATTTCTCCACCACTAAGGTTCACATGTAAAATCACAAATTAAAGCACTTTTTAAGGTTGTAATGTGGGCAAGGGTAAGGTGAGATATAGTTGGGTCAAGTAGTATGAAAGCCATCAAAGCTAGTGAAACAAAAGTAACACTCAATGTAACATCAAGTGCAAAAACCAACATTCACTCACAATTGTATACATCAACTATGATGAATGTAAAAATAAGTTTCACGGCTCAAACTCGAGCTCTTATACACAAACAACTTGAAGGATAAATCACTCACAAAAATTGATCATAAACAAGATTTTGTAACCATAGGGAGTGACCATTGAAAGCAATATCCATCTCATAGCCAACATACTCAAATAACCCATTCATTACAACTTTACGAGAAAAGATTAATCATAAACAACTTTTCAACACATATGCACTTCCTCCTTGATAATTAATTTTATTTAAACATATTTTTCTTTGTCTTTTTTGTTTTTTATTTTTTCGTTTTCTTTTTTCTTTTTTCTTTTCTTTTTTTATTTTGCTTTTTTTCATATATTGAAAGAAACTACATCAATATGGGAATTTCAATGATAAGGTATAAAATAATATCCCAATTATTATAACTAACCCTCATATATGCATACCCCCATAGTTAGAATTTTATACATCTACAAACTCAACAATCACAAATGCTCAACTAGCTTTATAGCTTGGGTCGGACATTTGGTTTTATTTAATAGCATGTAATGTGGTTAACAAGGGAAAAGGTAAATAAATGTAACATCCCACCCCCGACGGGAAGGGTAAAATAGTAATTTGGCATAGGATGATTGATTGGGATTAATTAGGACTGTTCATGCATACTAGTATTGGTACACAGTGAAATTTGTGCACATGCAAATAACTGTACATGCATACATGACATTCCCGGTAATTGTGCCTAATGCAATTTGGTTGTGAATACTGTGACATTTGTGTTTGAAAAATTATTTTGAGTGATCCATTGTGTGTTTTACATTTTAAGGGATTTTTAGAAATTTTTCTGGACTTTTCCGGAGAAAATTCCCGGATCGAAAAAATCACCAAATGACGAACCGGTTGATTTTCGGTATCGAAAGTTTCTATCCAATGGCACTACAATATTGGGTATATTATTTTGGATTTGAAATTTGGGCCATTGGAATTGAATGGGTCAAAGATT
>JAOTAX010034345.1:0-11252 GCA_025629825.1 Erythroxylum guanchezii
GGTTAGAACCCTAGATTTTTGTAATTGAGAAAATAGCAATGAGAGATTAGAAAATTGCATTTCATGCTCATGCATAAGTTAGTATACACACACGTGAATTTGATCATTATACACACTACAATGAATTGTTCATGCACTCATTTGACATTTTTCAGGTATAAATGATTGTGTCAATGCTATTATAATGTGAATTATGAATTATGTGTCTTAAAAAAATTGAGTTAGAGTTTATAAGTAGTGAATTAGAATTTTTGTGAAATATGAGAAATTTTCGAAATTTTGGGTATTTTGGACTAGGAAAAATGCAAAGTGGCGGAATAATTGATAAATGGCACTAGAAATGAGAGTCAATTGGCAGTGAAAATTTTTATAAATGATATTGGGATTTAATGACTAGTGTCATTGAAAATTGGGAGAAAATTGGGGACAAATGAACTATCATTGTAAAGGAACCAATTAGAGACCACAATAAGGCGACAAGTGGCAAGTCACAAATGTCACAACACTTGCCACTCACCACTCACGAATTTTTACCCAATTTAAAGACCATCTTATGGTCTTTCACTTGTCCATTTACAACACCTGCTTCTTGTCTTGATCTTCTTCATTTGCTCTCCTCTTCACCCACAACACTCTCTTCCCTACGCATCAAGATGGAACCTTGCTTTCTTCCATTACTAGTCACTTAATTATCTTACTATCTTCTTCTTGTTGCTAAAAGACCCAACCCATTTCACCTTGAAAGTTGATGATCGTGTGAAGCATGGGAGAAGCTAGGGTTAAGTGTGATTTAAAGATATTGAAGCTAAACAAGTAAGTATAAACATTACTTTTCTTGATTGATTGAAATGAAACATGTTTTGAAGATAGTTAAGAGTTAAATGATCATAAACTTAGGATGGGTAGATGCTAAAATGTGAATGAGAAAGGTGGGTAGATTCATGTCTTACTTTCACATGTATGATGATTAATGACCCATAATTTTTTTAGAGATGTTTTTGAGGTAGAATGATCATTATAATGGTGTTTGGATGAGTGCAGTAAATTGATGAATGAATGGACATGGTTGATGTCCTGTTTTGTGGTTATGATTAATAATCTTTTACGACTTGATTGTTGAATATTTTGAGTTGTAAATTGAGGTGAGAATGAAGAGAAAATTAAGCATAAAAGATGATCTATGTACAAGATATGTTAGATGTAAAATGTAGGAAGTTATAAAAATATGGAAAATTGGAAGAGAGTGGCTAAAATATGTTAGCTGGAACAATTCCATTGGATATGCTTCTATATTTTAGCCATAACTTGACCTGTAGATATATAAATGGAATTATTTCTGATTTGGATTAAATTAGAGACATATGGCTACATTTTTCATGAAGACATCTAATTCAAATTCTATCTTTAAGAGTTTCAAAATTTGACTAGAAGTTGAGTACTGGGTGTAGAAAGTTGAAATGGAGTTAGAATAATGGGGAAATGATGAGTAGTTAAATTAGAAATGATAGACCAAGCATAAGTTATTGAATGTAGTAAGTAAAGAGTTAGAAATCTAGAAAATAAGGATGCAATTGGATAGGTTTGGGGCAAGAGGCATAGCTTTTTCTGTAGAACTCAAATTGAGGTCATTTAACTATGCTTTCGAAGAGGACTTCGAGTTCTACAAGTTCTATGAAGATCCCGAGAAGAGATTTTGCTGTCTAGAAGGTCAAAATTTCAAATTTCTGTAAGTGACCCATAAAGGTCCACTCATTCACGTCCACCTAACGGACATTCACTGGCCATTTGGTCTTAATTTAGGCTAGAATGGGGTTTGAATTGAACCTAGAATGATAGTTGAATTAAGTGACTAATGTGTGATATGTTTGGAGTGATAATGGAGGTTATAACTTAGTGAATGAATTGATGTTATCAAAATACCAAAGGCATGAGTATAATGTGAATGAAGAAGTTCATATGATTGTAGTTATGATTCAATGGAGTTGAGTAATATGTATTAAGTAAATGTGAATGAGAATTAGGTATTATGAGAGCATATAATGTTAGAAAAGGAATGACGAGAATTTGAGTTATGATATTAGAATAACCACGTGTTCTTGAGGTGTAAGCCTAAGAATAACCTAGACACATACAAAAGATAAGGATTGAATGGTGAACTTAGATTGATAATGTACAAATAAATTGTAGGTGAACTTAGAATGATCATGTACAAATGAAATGAAGTGTAAACCTAGGTTCAATTAGACATATATGAATTATGAAATGAGAATGAGCATAAGATGTGAATTTAGATCATATACTTGGGATTGTCATTGAGCATGCATTATACACAACACATATACATATGTAAGTGATTGAGTATTCATAAGATTTTTCAATTAATAATGTGTGTGCAATATGTGTATTGCATAATGTTGATGTACAAGATAGAACGTCCACATCCAAACGTTTCCGGATCATGGAAGCTAATGCTAATTTGGAGCGTACTATGAGTCGAACTAGATGGTCTTACTTTAAATAATTGTCTTGTTTAAATTCTGTATTGAATGATTATGTGAATGTGATTGTACTGATTCCGAACATTGAATGTCCGAGGAGTTTGATTCATGAAAATCATATTGGAAGTGCTCCTTATATGTGAATTTGATGAAATAAGTGATACTCAACTTGTTGTTGAATGCCGGACCAAGTTTCGAAGAAAATGTGAATATGTATATGAATGAAATAAGTGATTCTCAACGTATATGTTGAATACCGAATAAAGGTCTGATGATAAATGTGAATGAGAATGTGATAATGAATATAACTGTATAATACTGAGCATTTTTGATTGACTGAATATTTGTGACGCATTTTATTACATGAATGCATAAAACATAATGGTTGTTGTGACTGGAGTTGCCAGTAAAAAGAGCTTAAAGCTCAAAATGTGAAAAGAGCCTTTAGCTCAGTTGCTGTTGTACCCGGTATCTACTAAGAGATATAGGACATTATCTGATACAGCTTGGTATTCACAAGGGATATGAGCTAGTAAAAAGGCACTCAGTCACAACAAAGTAATAAATGAAAGTGTGTCTCATGTGCATTTCATTGATGATTGATATGTACGTTTTAAATGATCAAGATGATATGTTTGATTGCTCTAAATGTGATATGTTAAGTAAGATATGTTTGATTGCTCTAAATGTGATATGTTAAGTAATGCTACATGATAAATGAAATGATGTGAAATATGTGATTGTATCTATTGATGTGTTATATGATTGAGCGAGCTATCGAGGATGGTCCACTCACTGAGTTCGTAAAACTCACCCAAAATTGCAACATTATTTTTCAGGCTTAGTGAAGATCTCTAGTTAGACAAATTAGAGTCAAGCTACTGCATTCAAGTAAGAGTTAGAGGTTGGGATCAGTTCGCACCTGCATATGTATTTAGAGGCTGGGATTAGTTCGCGCCAGCATATGCATTTCCTTATTTTGTATCAAAATATGTATTCACAAATACTGTACAATGTGTATATGAATGATTTTGTAATGTAATGAAATTACGACTAAAATGTTTTGTATTTGAAATGGGCCCAAGTGACTAGTGAAATTCTGATAAGTTGTATAATGATTATAACTCTTGTGAATGAAAATGCTTATGAATAAAGTGGGCTCGATTTGTTTATTGATTTTTCGCATATGCGTGTGATGTATGAAAATTTTGTAATGAGTTTGATTGACCGACTGATCTAGCATGTCACTCTCGTAGAGTATGTTCTTGAATACCGTCGGTATGTTCGAGAATATGCACTATGAGAGTGGGGTGTTACATGTATGGACTAAGATTTATGAATCTGCCTAGTACTTGTACTTTATATAAAGAACAATGTGAATCAAATACACATCTATTCTTTAAGTGCACATTTTTCCTTGGAGTGTATAATTAAGCCAAAGACCTCTACCATAGGCAATGCTCTACTAAGAAGTTCCTAAAAAAATCCAGTGTATATAAGATGGAAGACACTATACAAAGCGATAAGCCAACATACCTAATAAATATAGGAATATGTATGCAAGAAATATATTTAAAAGAAATAAGAGATCCTTCAATGGGAGAAACAACTCAATAGAGGTGGTGAGAGAGTCAGTGATTAGTGGATTCTATACCAATAATTAAATTATCTGCAAGTGCACCATACAACTGTGAGATCCCACATCAGTTGGAGAGGGGAACGAAGTACGCCTTATAAGGGTACGGATACCTCTCCCTTACAGACGTGTTTTCCATGGCCTAATGGACGGGATCCCATCGAAACTCGGAGGTTAAACGTGCTCGGGTGAGAGTAGTTCTAGGATGGGTGACCTCCTGGGAAGGCCTTGGGACAAGCAAAACTGTGAGGGCTTGGCTAGGCTAAGGCCCAAAGCGGACAATATCTGTAAGCGGGTAATTTGGGATATTACAGGTGGTATCAAAGCCGGTACTCGAACCGTTGTGCCACCTAGGCTGGACCCCAAAGAGGGCTGGGCCCTAAGGGAGGTGGAGAGTGTGAGATCCCACATCGGTTGGAGAGGGGAACAAAGTATGCCTAATAAGGGTACGGATACCTCTCCCTTGCAGACGCGTTTTCCATGGCCTAATGGGCTAGATCCCATCAGAACTCCGAGGTTAAACGTGCTCGGGTGAGAGTAGTTCTGGGATGGGTGACCTTCTGAGAAGGCCTAGGGAAAAGAAAAACCGTGAGGGCTTGGCTGGGCCAAGGTCCAAAGCGGACAATATCTGTAAGCGGGTGATCTGGAATGTTACAGGCTTGGCTGGGCCAAGGTCCAAAGCGGACAATATCTGTAAGCGGGTGATCTGGGATGTTACAACAACTGTAGCTAGCGTAGTAAAGTATGGATCGATCCCATGAATTCTATAATTACTAATAGTTTCCCTTTTCCTATCGTCTAGCATGTGAATTAGATTTTTGGTTTTTACTTAAAAGTAAAGCTAAACAATTAAACTAAGATTGGAACAATAATGAACGTAAAATAAAGGAAATTACTTAGAAAAGTCAATATCAAATATTAGTGTCCAGGTGATGAATCCCTTAAAAATCATTAAATATCTAATCTTTTATTATGTAATTATATTATTGATTATCTTAATAACTCTCTTGAGATTACTATCAACTAATCCATTAGTTAATTAATAGAAATATTTCTAATTAAAACCCTAGGATTGCATTATCGATTTATGAATTTCACTATTAGGTTCGAACCTAATCTAAAGGATTTATGTCAATCTATCTCTAGGTTTGTAATCAACTCCTTTCAATTATTGTAGATCTATTTATACAAAAAGACTTTTCAGTCTCAATCATATGAAATCAAATTGTACACTAATATTATAGATATATTAGAACAAGAGTAAAACAAATAATTGAATTGCAATTGATCAATTAATATAGTTAAATTGAATAACAAGATTAAAACACATTGTTATCCCAAACTAGGGTTCGTCACACCTAGACACTAATCACGTTTAGTTACTCATAATAGAAAACAAAATTAAAGATAAACATAAAGAAAAGCTAATAGAAGACAAAGGAATCATAATTCTAAATCTCCTTTTTTCTCTTATTAAATCTTCTTATAAGTTTTAGGTTTGATGTAGCCTTCTATCAAATCTCTTGATGTATTCTTTATGTTTTCCTCGTCCTTTGATCAAAATTGTCTCCTCTTTAGGTATTTCACGTCTAAAATCTGCTGCAAAAGTCAACTCTCTTCTATTTGCCTCCGCTCACATCCTTTTATAGTAAATTTTAGGATTTCTAAGATATACACGGTCACTTACATGATCATATAGGTGACCATGTAGCTCTAAAAATACTTAAAAATCATGACTTTTCATGTTCATAGAGACTTACACGGCCACATATATGGACATATATCTCCCAATTGCATCAAATCTTTGTTTTATGCCCTGATTTCATCTGAATTCCTCTTCTTTTAGTCCATAAAGGCAATTATAACTTATAAATGCATTTAGAGTGAATTAAGTACCAAAAATACAACAAAATATAAAATATCAAGCAAAATATATCAAATATAGGTGTATAATTGTAGTCAAATATGCAATAATTAAAAATCTTCACACTTGAGCTTTTGGTTGCCCTCAAATAAATCATAATATACATTATAAACTTTATAATCTCAATCTTTGTCAATCTCAACCTGTCCATTCTTATGATAAATCATCATGTCCTATCAATCAAATTAACATACAAAGTGAATCAAGTTATCCCAACTCTAACTTCATAAGTCAATATTAATAGTAATCAAGTCAATAATCTTATTGAAATAAAAAGCATAAATCTTTACACCTTTGCCAAAGTTTCACTCAAGTCACTTAAGTGTTTAGGGTGAAAAGTATCAAACTCTCAAATTTAAGGTATAGTAGAACTCTTGCTATAGACTTGCAATGTTAGCACATCTTTACCATTTTTATGTAAACTAGAAAAAAAATCAAAAGGTCTTTGTAAGGGTCGTATTAAGGCTTAGGTAAGGTATCATTAGGGTAAGAAAAGTGGAATCAATTTGAAGGAAATTAACCAAAAAAAAACATTGCAAGAAACTTGTTCACAAAATATATAGATCCTTTCATTATAAATCCATTGGCAGTGTAGATTTTTCTTCTTTTTCTATGCTCACAAATTTGTTTAAAATATATATTTTTCAAGTAATCACTATTTATCACAATTAAAGAGATATTGGACTTTTCAAATTTTTGAGTTTTAAATATTCAATTAATGTGAATAACCTTTAAGGTTCAAAACAATAAAAAGGTTTCAAAGAAAAATAGGATAAGGCTTAATTTGGTTATTCCTAAAGGATAAAATAGGGTAAGGTAATTATCAAAGAAATAAGATTAAAAAAGTGTTAAATCTAAGTGCCTTTATCACTTTAATGCTCCTAATTTAACAAAATATGTTCTCATCATGTCTAATGAAAACAAGTTCTAGAATAATCCCTCTATACTTGATAACACACATGCAAGAATTAAAAACCTGAAAAAAAATTATTCAAAAGCTTAAAAAAAAAAAGGTTATATGTGTGAAAATAGTGTGCAATTTTCATTCAACTTGACTATTTCAATGATAACTAACAATAACTTATAAAATCAATTTTATGTTAACTATCATCCTTTGCATACTAATTCAATTCTATATTCAATAATGAAATAAAGTGTTGATGGACATATTTCAATTAATTCAGAATATCAGTTAATAAAGTTTAACAAAAAAGATTATACTAAGCTTAAGAATTTTAGTAACCCCTTCCCCACACTTAAAATTGTACATTGTCCCCAATGTACATAATATAAGCATATAGAATAAGTGAGAAAGTTGAGTTGGTACTTCCCTAAGTAATATAATTTTTTTAATTTTGATTTTTGGACTATCCATCCTATATTAGATGCAAAATATAAAGAAAAAGGGATAAAAGAATAAAAGTAACAATAAAGAAAATAAATATGAAATATGAAAATAAAATATCATAAATTTAAATTAAAACCTATCCTAATTCATGGGTTGAAGTAATAATAAAGAAAATAAATACGAAATATGAAAATAAAATTAACATTAATTTAAAGTAAAACCTATCATAATTCATGGGTTGCCTCCTATGTAGCGCTTGTTTAACGTCGTTAGCTTGGCGTACCCTACATATTTATCATCATCCTGGGTCTATAATGAGTGTCTTGCTTCTATAATTTCTTTGCATAGAGGTTTAGTATCCTGTAAGTAAGCCATATGTTGTAAGATAATAATAAGAGCATAATTTATCAAATTAATAATTCCAATGGACTCCATTAATTCCCTTTTTAATGACAAACTGTTAATAAAAATAGTAAAACTCCAAAATCTTCGGTTTGCCTAATCAATTTATCATAAAGGGAGCCTCTGTACTTAAGGTGGCTATCAATAACTCATCAGTAGTTTCCTTATTTGGTTCCTTTACTAGTTCTTCCTCAACCACCTTTGTCTACTCTTCTTCTTCTTCTTCTTCTTCTTCTTCTTCCTAGATAAAGGTTTCTAGCTTTTTTTGTTCTTCAATTATCTCTTGCCACTTCTCTACTTCCTCTTCTTAGACAGAGGCTTTTTCTTCTTCCTTTAGTAGCTTTTTTCCATTCCTAAGGATGCTTGCCATTACATGGTCATTAGGGTTTATTTCAGTAGTACTCTACAATTCTTTAGATATTATCTTAACTAGATGATTAATCCGATTCACCATGTTATAGATATGAGCCTCTATTCTCTAATGCTTTATATTAGATTCTTGAATAAATTTGTCCATCATATCTTGTAGAGATGGCTCCTTAACTAGAGGTGTTTGGTGTTGTAAATATTCAGCTAGAGTGTAATTGTTCAATCATTAAGCGTAAGAATTTCTCTACGCTAAATTGTAACTATTCTCATATGGTGCACCTTGAGGTTTGTTGTATATGCTCATTGGCTTCCACATATATGTCAGTGCTCGACATTCATAATTATAACAATTACTCCCACCAATGTTGCAACACAACAAGTAATTTAGTTGACCTTTTGAAAATATGTCACCAAATCTTTCTTTCCAATAAGGTGATGTTGCCATAGGCAATAAGTCATCATGGCTCCCATAAAAGTACCAGCCACTCCATCTGTCTATTGTCAGTTATGGTTATGGCAATGAATTGCAAATCCTAATAATAAGACAGACTCAAAGTCAAAGTAGAGAAGTTTAAAAGACAATTAAATGAGTAAGTCAAAAATACAAAAAGATACAATAAAAACAAAACAAAACAAATTAAATTAAAATAAGATAAAAATAAATACAAAGATAATGGTTATATTAGTAGAATCTAGGCTTTCCTAATATTACAATTCCTGGCGTCAACTCCAAAAACTTGATTGGTGGATTCTATATCAATAATTAAATTATTTGCAAGTGCATGACTTAGCTATAACTAGCATAGGCAAGTACAGGTCAATCCCACAAAGACTGTAATTACCAGTAATTACCCTTTTCTGTTATCTAGCCTACGAATCAGATTTTTGTTTTTTACTTAAAATAAAGCTAAACAATTAAACTAAGATTGGAAACAATAATGAACACAAAATGAAGGAAATTACTTAGGAAAATCAATATCAAATATTAGTGTCTAGGTGATGAAACCCCCTAAAAATCATTAAATAACCAATATTTTATCATAAAATTATATAGAAAGCTAGAGTGAGAGATAATGAGCACGAAATAAGTCAGGGTCGAAACAAACAAAGAGTAAGTGGGGAAGGGGGCAAAAAACCAAGTGCCAAAAGCAAACAAACACTACAAAAGATCATACAGATAATAAAGGTGTAGAGAGAAGCAAGAGCTTCTTTGTTTAGATAAATAAAATGAGTGGTTTCTATCCATATTACATTCTTCCAAATTAAATAAAAGTTTATTAATGATGGAAATATAAAAAATAGGCCAAATGTGTGATTTGTCTTGTAAGATTTCCAAAAAGTTTAACTTAGCCCCTTCCCTTATCTAAAGTACACCTAGTCTTTTAATTTTATAATATTGATCGTATAGTATAACCATCTTTCTAAATTTTATGTTCAGTTTGTCAAGAATTTCTTTCCTTAAAATGCCTCATGATGTAGTTAAAAGTCACCAAATGGCACTTATTTATTAGGTTACATCTATGCTTATATGTTTTTAGTCTCAAGCACTTGTCACTTTCTTAAATGATGTATATAATTTAGATGGACAATTGTAATAGTATCAATACCTAATCCTTTTGGACTTATTCTTTTCTAATATCAAATCAAAACCTATTGTAATTGCATAGTTGTATTTTCAATTTATTTATGGTAAACTAAAAGTGATGAATCATTAAGGATAAAATGATATAGGTTAAATATCCTGAGCTTGTGTGGTTGTTGCCTAGAGTAATATGTTTTCCTAGTTTGTAATGCAGCTATCCTATTAAATCTAGAGAGCTTATTCTAGGTTGTTTGATAGCTAAGTTTACACAAAGAGCTTATTTGATTAGATATGATCTAAGGGAAAACTAGAGTTAACAGAGATTATTATTACCCTACAACCAATAGTTTCTAAGAGAGGTGTGAGAACAAAAAGACAATGAAGAATGTTTAATTGTGTGTAGGCTAATATTGAACTAAGAATCAGATTCCAAACTCTTTCATCAATTTCTCACTTTTATGATGTTTTTACTGGTTAAATTTTACTTTACTTTCTTAATTGCATTCAACCAAAAATTCCTCCCCCTCCCCCACTACCAATATCCTAAACACCGATTCTTTTCATTACAAAAGTTACACGAACACTCTCCGTGGATAGGATCCCTACTCACCATTGCTATAAATTTAGTTGTAAAGAGTTAGGATTTATTTTCTGGTGCATTCGACCCGCATCATTGTTTTATATTGCTTAATGAATATAAACATAATGATTTAATGGTTTTCAAATTTGGATAATTATAATTTTCAGAAAATGGATTTTAATGAATCTAAAGTTTCAAAATTTTCACATCAAAAGGTAATTGTCCCTACTATACCAAGTAGGTGTATCATATAAGACACATTAATGACATATTAACGAACATTTGAAAGAAATTTAATAGAGTCAAGCTTAAGGACTTATATTTTCATTATGAGATGTTAAGTGTCCAATGTGATGCATTTTATAATGTTAAGGGGCATTCATACCCTAAATAATAGAAGAGGCCAAGTTAAACCTTTTTGGAAACCTTATAGGTAAAACCACACCTTTGACATAAAAATTACTCTCACGATATTTTTTTGGTTCAAGTTGTAAACACCTTACAAGGCATTATAACACATAAGCAAGTGTGAAACTCACATGCAAGTGCTATAACCCTCATTTATTTTTATCGTGTTTTCCACTTTTTTTCTAAAAAAATAGAATGTTTAATTAAATTCACCAAAAAAATTAGTATGTATATATGATTATCATTATGTTAGACGAAGAACAATGCTTTACCTTTCTCACGCGACATAAATATTAACTGCCAAGATTAGAACTATAGTCTAAAATATAAAGTTATAATTGGCTCTATCTATATATATAATCATAGTTAATTGTTTCATAAACACGCAATACTATTATTTTAAGAGACAAGGGGAAAATGTTGGAAACTGTTGGACCCCGAACTTTTGATGAAAATTAGAAATATTAAAATGAAATTAAATGAGAAAGAAATTGGTGAGACAATT
>JAOTAX010034385.1:0-11251 GCA_025629825.1 Erythroxylum guanchezii
ATGTAGCTACACGAGGAGGTGCGAGAGATGAGCGCTTGAACGAACTGGGAGGTGCGACAGTGATGGGTTGGCAGAGGCAGATGGAGGAAGACGGAGACAGATCTATGTAGGTTTCGGACAAACCAGGGATTTAATTGTCAAAATGTTTCTTGTCCGTTGGACAGTGGACGGTTGTCCAATAGTTTAGGATTGGACAAAAATTTTTGTCTTTGTCCAGTGAGGACGGGATAGAAATTCATGCGGACAGCAACCAAACACGGTTCAGGACAGGACTTTTCTGTCCTTGTCCACTTTCCTCACCCCTTCGGACATGAACCAAACGCAGGGTAAATCTTTTAAATAGTCCACCAATTATAGTTTCAGAAAAGTCGACGAGTGATCAGACGAAAGCTTAGATTCAACCTTAGATTTAAGTATTTTCATTATCTGCGCTAACACTTTCTAAGATCCTGATTTTACTGTTAAAAAATTCCTGAAGATTACGCTCAATTCAGAATCGCAACCCGATCCTACTTTATTTTTGCCTTAGCATGTTTTGTTTTTTTCTAACCGCTAAACAATGTTTGTAGTTAGGTTTGTTGTGAAAATTGATCGAATTAGAGCAGGTTTACAGTTAAATAGGACTGAAGGAATAGTAATAAAAACACAAATTTTATGTGAAAAACTTCCAAATTAGGGTAAAAATTACGAACAAGGATAGAAGAATTTTACTATTGAGAAAAACTGAAGAATTACAAGAAAAAACTAGACTAAAAAATATACACAATATTTTTGTCTCTCTCTCTTTCTTTCTTCTCCCTCTCACCTCACTGTCTTTCTTGTACTGCGTGCTCTCTTCATCTCCTGCCTATTTATAGGCAGGAGACGTGAGATAGCTGGCCAAGTCCAACTATCCTTTTGTTGTACACTTTGGTAGGCTTCAACTGTCTTTCTTGTACTGCTTGCTCTCTTCATCTCTTGCCTATTTATAGGCAAGAGACGTGGGATAGCTAGCCAAATCCAGCCATCCTTTTACTTTTTTTGTCAACTTTGGTAGGCTTCAATCTTGGTAGGCACCGTTTTCGATACTTACCATTTTTAACAATTCTCCAACTTGAAGATTTGATTGAGAGTTAATCAGATCTTCATACTATTTTTTCTACCTTACCGCTTCATGTTACTTACGTCTCTGTCAGGCCACATGAGGATCGACACCACATAAACTTGTCATCATTGATTGCTTTTGTCATAAAATCTGTCAGGTTATCCAGTGTATGAATTTTTTGTATGTCCACCATTACTTCTTCCACTTTCTCACAAACGAAGTGATACTGAACTCGAATGTGCTTTGTCTTTGAATGAAATGTTGGATTCTTTGCAAGATGCAAAGTACTCTGACTGTCACAATACAGAGTAATATTCTCTTGCTTATTCCCAAGTTATTCCAACAACATCTTCAACCATACTGCTTCTTTACTAGCTTGTGTAGTTGCTACATATTCTACTTCTGTTGTTGACTTAGCCACAACTGACTACAGTTTTGAAACCTAGCTTATAGCTCCTTTAGTTAGTGTAAACACATATCTTGTAGTGGATTTACTTTTATCAAGATCACCTGCATAATTAGCATCAACATATCCTTTGACAGTAAAATCTGATCCTCTATAACATAATGCAACATCTGAGGTTCCTTTGATATACATATGAGAATCCTTTTAACAGTATTCCAATGTTCTCGACCAGGATTCACCATATATCTACTAACTACTCCCACTGCATATGCAATGTTTAGTCTTATACAAATCATAGTGAACATTAGGCTCCCCACTGCAGATGCATATGGTACTCGAGACATCTCCATCCTCTCTTCTTCATTGTTAGGACTCATACTTGAGGATAACTTGATATTAACAAGAAGAGGGGTATAAATTGACTTACAATCTTGCATGTTGAATCACTGCAAGATCTTCTTCAAATAATTCTTCTGAGAAAGCCAAATCTTTATATTATTTCTGTCTCGGTGAATTTGCATCCCTAGAATCTTGTTTGCTGATCCTAAGTCCTTCATTTCAAATTCCAATGTCATCAATTCTTTGATGCGATCATTATTGGGGCCTGCTACCAACATATTGTCTACATGCAACAGCAAGACTATAAAATCATCTTTCTCAAACCTCTTGAAATATGCACATGGGTCTGCATTCAGTCTGCTGTATCCAATGCTCATGATGAAGGGATCAAATCTCTTATACCAACACCTCGGTGCCTACTTTAAACCAAATAGAGATTTGTTCAACCTGCAAACCAAGTTCTCTTTCCCTTTTTCTTCAAAACCTTCTGGTTAGAGCATATAAATTTCTTCTTCAAGATCTCCATGAAGAAATGCAGTTTTCACATCTAACTGCTCAAGATGCAAGTCAAATATAGCACACATTTCCAGAACTACTCAAACTGCAGTGAGTCAAACCACAAGAGAAAATATTTCGTTAAAATCACTACCTTCTTTCTGAGCATATCCTTTTACCACCAATCTAGCACGATATCGCTCCATTTGATCACCACTACTCCGCTTCATCTTGTAAACCCATTTATTTCCAATAGGCTTTCTTCCTTGCGGTAGTGATATCAGCTCCCATGTCTTATTTTTATGCAGAGCATCAATTTCTTCCTGCATTGCTACCATCCATTAAGATGCATCTGAACTATTCATTGCTTCTTGAAGAGTTGATGGCTCTCTGTCCTCACTTAAAAGACAGTATATAATATTGCTCTCCATAATATAAAATGAGTGCTAGCTTGGTGCTCTTCTTATGCGAGTTGATCTACGAGTATCTAAAATATTATATTCAACTGGTTTTTGCTTCTCGTGCTCTGGTGCAACTTCAAAAGAATCATTTTGATCAACTTCCCTATCCACTTGTACTGTTGTAGTTTCTGGATTCTCTAGTACAGTGCCAACATTTTCTGCTTGCTTTTGATCCTTATCTTCCATGAAGATAACATCCCTGCTGATAACAATCTTGTATGTAGTGGGATCCCATAGACGATACCCCTTCACACCTTCAGCATATCCAAAAAAAAATGCATCTTCTGGATTTTCGATCCAACTTTGTAGTTTCTTAGGCATTGAGCATCACATAGGCTGGACTTCCAAATATATGAAGGTTGGAATAATCCACCGGTTTACCAGTTCACATCTCCATCGGTGTCTTCAACTCAATTGCAGTTGATGGAGCTCGATGAACTACATAGCAGGCGGTATTAACTGCTTCTGCTAGAATTTCTTATCTAAGCTTGCAGTTCTCAACATCGATCTTGTTCTTTCCAACAGAGTTCTATTCATCCACTCTGCTACTCCATTTTATTGAGGAGTATAAGCCGCCGTGAACTGCCTTTTGATGCCTTATTGCTTATAGAATTCATCAAATTCTTTCCAGTATATTTGTATCCATTATCTGAGCGCAAACACTTGATCTTCTTACCAGATTCGATTTCCACCTGCGCTTTGTAAAATTTGAAAGTTAGAAACACATCTGCCTTCCTCTTGATAGAAAACACTCAACATCTCCTCGAATAATCATGAATGAATGATACAAAGAAATTTGCTCCTCCTAGGGACGTAACTGGTGCTTGCCATACATCAGAGTGAATCAATTCTAGAATTTCTTTGCTTCTGAACTTTGATGTGTTAAACTTCAAACGATGTTGCTTACTCACAATGCAATGCTCACAGAAGGGTAGTGATACCTTTGTGAGACCTGGAAGTAGATTCTTCTCTGCAAGTATCTTCATTCCTTGTTCTGACATATGTCCAAGCTTTCTATGCCACATCATTGCAGATTTGTTCTCTGGACTAGTCACCGCAATGAATGCCTCTCCTTCTTGCGAAGTTACTCCCTTCAGCATGTATAGATTTGCAACAATCTTCTCTGCTTTCATAAATACCAGCGCTCCTTGAATCACTTTCATGATCTTGTTTTGAATCTCAAATATGAAATCGAGATCATCCAGTTGTCCTACAGATAACAAATTCTTCTTCAGGCCCTCCATACGTCGCACTTTTTCAATAGTCTGAGTTGTCCCATCATACATCTTTAACTTAATGATGCCGATATCAACGATCTTTAGAGCTTGATCATTACAGCTATAAATAGACCCCTTAGAGACAAATTCATACTGATGGAACCATTCTTTTCGAGAGGCTATATGAAAAGTAATTGCTGAATCGAGAAGCCATACATCAACAAATCTTCTCTTACCTCTAATAGTCGTTGCTACTTTACAAACCATTGCACCACCATCATCTAAAGTATTTGCCACATTTCCTTGAGGAATGGAATCTTTCTTATTCATATTCCAACAATCCTTCTTCAAGATTCCTTTCTTGTCACAATTGTAGCACTTGAAACTCTTCTTACTCCTGGATTTTAATCTACCATGACTATGACTCCCATGAATTCACTTCGGTGACGGAGCACTTAAATACTTTAAACACTCTATTTTCCTAACTCACATCAATGGGACACACAATAGAGATAAGTGAATGTGCGGAACTTCTTACTCCTAGATTTTGATCTACCATGACTATGACTCCTACTTAGGCCACATTCCATTGATCTTCCTCTCGTCACCGTCAAGGCCTCCGCTTGTTGCGAATTTGCCAGCCTGTCTTCCTCACTTTCGACTCTCTTCTTCTAGAATAGTAGCTACAATATTGTCGAAGACTAGAGTGTCTGTGTTATTTGTTGCATTGATGATGAATTGATCAGACGAATCTGGTATACTTTGGAGTATAAGTTCCACACGTTCACTTATCTCTATTGTGTGTCCCAATGATGTAAGTTGGGAAAATAGAGTGTTTAAAGTATTTAAGTGCTTTGTCACCAAAGTGGATTCCGCTATGCGTAAAGTGTGTAGTTTTCTCTTCAGAAATGTTGTGGAGTGATTTGGCCTCATACAGTTTTGTAAGGTGATCCCATATTTCCTTCGCAATCTTCTTTTCCTCTATACTGGATAATACTCCATCAGCTAAAGCTAGGTGAAGATTAGCTAGAGCATTTCCGTCCATATCGTTCCATTTTTCATCTGTGACTCCAGTTGGCTGTTCACTAATAGCCGCAGACGATTATCTTTCCTCAACATTGCCTTTATCTTCAACTTCCATAATTAGAAATTGCTCCCATTGAACTTTTCAATCTCAAATTTTGCTGCCATTGCTTCTATCACGAACATAATTTAGCTTTCACTATTTCACGTGAATAGTACCCATATGTATGAATAGTACTGTACATGTGAATAGTACTGTAGACGTGAATAGGACCGTATACGTGAATAGTAATGTACACGTGAATTACAGTAACTGCACAGTTTAATGCAAAATAAAAGAATGAACAGTTGTCACCTTTTAGTTACTATTCACCAACTTTCACTGTGCTCATCGAAACTCCGAACGGATTACGCCAAAAAATCTGTCATAATTTTCTCACTTCACTCTAATACCACTTGTTGTGAAAATTGACCGGATTAGAGCAGACTCGCAGCTAAATAGGACTGAAAGAATAGTAATGAACACTGATTTTATGTGAAAAACCCTCAAATTAGGGTAAAAACCACGGACAAGGATAGAAGACTTTTACTACTAAGAAAAATTAGAGAATTACAAGGAAAAACTAGACTAAAAAATATAAAGAATATTTTTGTTTCTCTCTTTCTCTTTCTTCTCTCTCTGACCTCACTATCTTTCTTGTACTGTGTGCTCTCTTTATCTCTTCATCTCCTGCCTATTTATACACAGGAGACGTGGGATAGCTGGCCACATTTAGCTATCATTTTACTTTTCTTGTCAACTTTGGTAGGCTTCAACTGTCTTTCTTGTACTGCTTACTCTCTTCATCTCCTACCTACATGGGATAGCTGGCCAAATCTAGCTATCCATTTACTTTTCTTTTCAACTTTGGTAGGCTTCAACCTTAGTAGGCTTCAACTTTGATAGGCACAGTTTTTGGTGCCTACCATTTTTGACAAGGTTGACAAAGAAAAAACATGTATGAATTCGTTAACTCATCCCTATAACTCGAAACCTCCAAAATATTCGAAATGCTACAACGATTTTCTATTTTTTAATTATCCCCAAAATTTAAACATAAAAATAATTCGAGAACAAGATATTATTGAAGAGTGATTTACTAGATTTTAACGAATCATAAACAAAGGATAAGGAACTGAAATTAAAAGGAAAAAGGAGTTGAATATGGTAAGAGAAGTTAAAATGGAAGTTGAAATGGAGGACTGTATTTTTTTCGTTATAAGTTTTCTCCTTACATATGATCTAGCAAATTTTCATAAACTTTCACGATACATTTTAACTTAATTTACCATGTTTGATTGCTTTTATTATAGAAAGTATCTTTCCATTTAATCATATCAAAGATAATGCTCATAATATCAACATCTATACATCCATCTACATAAGCAATAAGGATAAATAGAGTTAATTCAATCAATAATATTTAATAACGCTAGTACAATTTCTCGTTCCCATTAAAAATATTCATAATTTTCTTACGAAATCTATACCATCATATATATACCCCAAGGTTAACTTCTTATTTGAGTCAAGAATCATTAATAACCTTGTAAAAGGAGCGACAATCTCCATAATAATTAAGTAGAATCCTAAAATATCTAAAATAATATCATAAACCTCTCTTTCTTTCGTATCCTTTAATAATTTATAACTTAAAAAGTGTTAATTTGTCATTAAATTTTTTATTTACTTATTATGATCATGAATACTTTTTAAAGTTATAGATGTAGTTGCAACCTTAGTAACAATATAAATATGATCTCAACCCAATCTTCTTGGGCGTGCATGTTTTTATTTATATTTTTGGTGTTTTGTTTATGTTTTTAAATTTAGTAAAAAAAGCTATTTGTTTGAGTTTTTGTTTTTTAGTTTTTAAAATTTATAAAAATCACAAAAAGATTTTTTTAATATTTTTATAATTTTCTTACTATTAATTAGATATATATTATTTAATTGTCAATAAGAATTATAAATAATTTAATTTGATGTTATATATTTAATTAAATAAAATTATTTATTGATAAAAATTATGAATAATTTAATGTAATTTAATAATTCATTTGAATTTGTAATTAATTTAATTTAATAATTATTAATAAATATAATTAAATCTATAATATATTCAAAATATATAAATTTCAAATCAAATTTGATTTAATAATTAAATATATTAAAAATAAATATTAATTTATAATTAAAAATTATTTTTAAATTATTTAATAAAATAAAATAATTTTTATTGATAATTTATTAATAAATATTATATAAAAATTAATAAATTTAATTAATTACAAATAATTTATCTTTAATTTTATCTAATATATAATTTTCAGCAATATGTACATTAACATTAACTACCAAACATGTTTATATTTTTATTTGAAGGAAAATTGAAAGTAAAAACAAAAAATGAAAATTATAAACCACTATAAAAAAACATAAATAGAACCAAACATACCCTTACTTTTTTTAGATAAAACAGAAATATAAGATGATTAGACACAAAAATTAAGGTCTTAGATGCATACAAAAAAATATTTAAAATATGGTCCATAAAAATAATATCTTTAAAATGAGGTTTATATAATGGGTAGTACATAAAGACTAAAATAAATATGATGATACTTTAATTATAATAAGCACCCAATTGATATATAATTATGTAATCAAATAGAAAACATTTTTCGTTACAACCCATTTGACAATATCATAAAATAATTCAAAGAAATTATGAGTACTTTTTAATATATGTGAAGCATTAATAAACTTTTAAAAAAAGTTGTTCTCGCAATACAGTAAATTTATAAAGTAATTAAGATTCGTTTTCTTTAATTAATTTACCCGTCTGTTATAATAGTACTTCTTATTGTTCTCCGATTAGACTTATCTACATCTACAATTGATTGACATTCCATTTTGAATCTTAAATTATAGGCATATGAACCTCATAATTAAAAGGTTCCTTAAATTGTGGACCTATCATTCTCGTAACACCTATTACTTCTTAAAACTAAGGTAAATATAAAACATACAAAAGAATACATGAATGATAAAAACTATCTACCCTAAGCTCTTTTACATAGCCAAATAACATTCTTATTAGGCCCAATTATAGAACTACGTGGAGGAAAATGAGAATATATTTCAATAATAGCTTTTCTTTTTTTCTTTATCAAAATTTGTATTTTATCATTCCCAAAAGATATATTATCTTTTTCTTTTTCTTTTTTACATATAATTTCAAATTCTCTCACGTATGTCAAAAGTTACTTTTTTTGCAAGAAGTTTGGCTTTATACGAGTAAGATGTTCTTTTATTTTACAATTCCTCTACCTTTAAACATTCAACCTTAAAATGTATAATTATATTGAATGTCTCTATCAAATGTTTGAGAAAAAGAAAATAATTTCTTGTTAGATCAACCTTACCACGAGTAGTAAATATTAAATTCATCAAGTCTTTTTATTATAGTTGAGTGCTCTCCATTATATTTTCTTGCCTAAAAGATATGAAAAATAAGCACACAAACTCAAAGTGCTAATACTGAAACAAAAACAGAAGATATGATTCACATTGTGATAAAAGACTAAACAATACTTAAATCAAACACATCTTAAGTCATTCACTCAAATAAATGAGTTTTTATTAAACAACCATTATATATCATATATTAATCAATGAATTTATAATTTTACATGATAAAAAAATATACTACTCATACAACACAATTAACAAAAGTGTTAAATATAACATTTTAGTTAGACTTCACTACTTTTCAATGTCATTAAGACGTTTTGTAAGTGCAGACTATTTAAGGCTTCAGGTTCTTGAGAAAGACGAGGTCATGTCTAAAAGGCACGTCACATAGTCTTAACTGCTTATATGTGGCAAATAGAAAAATTTTCATATCATGTGCGTGTTCATTTACATATAAAATAAATAAGGTCTCAATACAATAATATGAGATATACTAGCCCCTAATGTAACGTTAAAATTTTCTTTTAACTTATTACTTAATGAACATTACATATTTTTATTTAAGTTTGAAAATTATGACAAATGTGAGCATTTTCACATTCCTATGAAATACACAAAGTCTAAAGTCCATTTAGGATTGACCATAATGTTCTAATGATAAATGTTCCTCATTTTCTATGTATGATGGAGGTATGGGGAAATTTTTTTTGTTTCTCATGCATAAAGAAAATGATGAAATTTTATTTTAAAGCATAGAGTATTTCTAAAATGATTAAATTAAAAAAAAATTAGCTTCCTTAGTTTGGTTTTTGTATATTACATATCTATTAACACCAAATTAAGAGTTTAAAGATCTTATTGACTACCTAATTCTATGTTCCATTTTCCTAGATTATAAGTTTTTACAACATAATTCATACATACAAACTGGTAATTAAATTTAGATATGTTATAATATTTCTTGATCAGTCCAAGTTCAAACCAAAAGCTAAAATTGCTAGGTACATATGAAACTTAGGTCTATAAAAAGGTGAAACATAACTCTTTATGTAACTTTGTTTATTTCTACTAATTTAGTTTCCACTAAAATCTCTATCATCTGTAGACATTGACATCTTTCATGAAAAATAATTACTACTGAACATATCAATAATTAAATGAATCTTTCACTCATCAATTGATGAAAAAAAAACCTCTTATATATAAGAAGTTTTAATTGTTCTCCATCTCATCTCATAAACTAACAAAGAGCAAAAACTAACTAATAATAGTAAAACTATCTATTAACCAACTCAAGTGCATGCGGGGCAGCATGTACACACCGTCAAGCTAAAATTACATATAAATACATTAATATTTGTTTATCCCTCTTCAAGTTAAAGCTTGATGAAAGTCATACGAGCCCAACTTGTATTAAAAAAAATGCTGAAAAAAGGGTGTTGCAAATGACTTAATGAACAAATATGCAATTTGGAACTTGGAAGGAATATGAGTGATCAACCTTTATTTGTATTTGTATCTTATAAGATGGAAATCGATCTCTAAGTGTTTTGTTCTTTTATGAAAGACAATGTCAAAAGTGATGTGAATTATAGCCTAGTTATCACACCACAGTGATGTAGGCAGATGTAATAGTGTATAAAAATCATCTAAGAGGTAGACTAACCATTATATCTCACAAACAATGGCTCCCATACTTCTATACTATTCTTCTGCCTACGAACGTGAAACTTTATTATGCTTTTTCTTGTTTTCCATGATATTAGTGAACCTCTAAGGAAGATGTAGAAGCCAATTAAAGACCTTCTAGTGTGAGGACAGGATGCCTAGTTAACACGTAATAAGCCTAGACATCAAATGAATTGGAAGGGAAAAATAAACCTTTTGAAGAATAACTCTTGACATATCTTAAAACACATATAGTTGCATCCCAGCGTGATGATATTGCATCTTGAACAAATTAGCTTAGCTTTTGAACTATATGTGTAAGATCAAAACTAAAAGAAGCCTAAATACACCAATCTTTTTACCGATCTTTTATATTTCTTTGGATCATCTAATAACTCTCATTTTTAGCACTAAACTTATCCCTCTTGGTTAGTGGAGTGAATGGTAGATTGGAACCAAGTAACAACATCATTGAATATATTTAGAACATATTTTCTTTAGTTAATGTAAAGACCATCTACATACCTAACTATCTCTAATCCGAGGAAATATTTGGCATATCACAAATCTTGTATAGTAAATTGGTTATTCAAAAATTGCTTCGCGTTATGTATTTCTTATTCAAAAGATCCTATGAGAAGGACATCATCAACATGAACAATTAATCTCAAGAAATATGAGTTATATTTTTTATGAACAAACAATGATCACTAGAAGATTAAATGAAGCCAAATTTTTTTACATTCATTACGAGCTCCTAATTCCATTGTTAGTACTGATTAACCTACAAACTTGATTCTTTTTAGGTTTATCATACCCTTCTAGAGGCATCATGTATACTTCATCTAGATATCCATATGGAAAAACATTGTTAATATCTAGTTTATAAAGTGGTTTGATAAGTGTAACACCCCACCCCCACACGACCCGAACCCGATATCGATAGTGATATCCGAGTCCAAGTCCCGTCAGAGTGGCGTGTTAAAACACTTCATCAATCCGAAATCGGTATATATAGCCATTTGGGCCCATACAATGCAA
>JAOTAX010034448.1:0-11249 GCA_025629825.1 Erythroxylum guanchezii
CTCTAAAAGTTATAGCCAAAACATTTTCAGACTATTCTTATACTGAAACAACATTCTATGCTCAACTTCCATCCAAATATTGAAATTCTTAGAAACTGAATTACAACTTCATTTATTCATAAAACTTGTATCCCTATGTCTCTAGTTTACAACGAATCAAAAATCACCTCATTTGGACATCTACATCAAAAGTTATGCCCAAAATATTAAAGCATGTCAGTGCTGGAAAGCTGGAGTCTCGCCGCGACGAGAATGCTGGCGCGCCCCGCGACGTGCGAGGCCAAAATCCTTCCAAAAACCTGTTTTTCCCACATTCTTCAACCATATACCTCCCATATTTCAAATATAACCCTAAAACATCATTCTTACTTCATTTCTAAGCTCATTACAACCCAAAATCATTACAAAAATATCAAAATTTTTCTTTGATCATTAACCATAAAAGATTAAACCCTTTTCATACACCATTCCTCAATAACTCCTACACACATTCAACTTCATTTCACTTCTAATTATCATTAAACATGGTTCATCCAACAATCAAGAAGGGTTTATGTTTATACTTACTTGATTTAGCTTCAAAGTCTTCAAGATCTTCGAAACCCTAGCTTCCTTCTTTTCTTCTTCTTCTTTCCTTCATTCTCGTTCTCTTCTTCTTTTTAAACCAAAACAATATCTTCTTCTTCTTCTTATACCCTTAATAAGTGTGCAATATCCATTTTGCCCCTTGCCTAATGCCTTATGACTTATACCCTTAAGTGAACTTCCAACAATACCCTTCATTCATTCTTACAATATTAATGCTTCAATTCAATTAACCTATGTCATAAAAGTCCTACTAACCTTGACATAAATAATTAGCTCCAAAAATCAATCCATAACACCTCATAATTTATTTAAATCGTGCTTAATTCATCAAGAAAAATTTGTGGGCCAACATTACCCTTTTTTGTACTAGGTAAACTTACTATAAATTTATAGAAATATTCATTTGTGGTTTGCTAGGTATAGGCTAAGGAGTACATAACTCATATCATAAGATCCTCGATCAAGCCTTCTTATAAATGATGCACCTACCACACACCTAGTATATAAAATTTCTCATTTTAAGCCAACAAAAATACTCACTTAACATATATCTGAGGTCTTTCTACCATCAAACCTCCATCATGTGTGTTATACACTAATAACCCACACATAAAAAACATAGGATCATATAATTTATTTTCACGAAGTAGATAGCTATCATGCTTATAAACTTTCTCAAATGCTCCTTTTTTTCACATGCCATATAAATATCACCAATTTCTTTTTCATTTGCATATAAATCCTTCATATATTCAGATATTAATAACATCATATTGAAGGAAATTAGAGGAATGTACCTATGAGATAATGCATTAGCCACCATATTATCTTTACCTTATTTATACTTTAATGACATAATGAAAAGTTGCAATGAATTTCACCCACTTCGCATAGAGTTTATTCACTTTCCTTGGCCCTTAAGGCTATTTAATAACTTATTGTTAGTATGTTTCACAAATTCCTCAGGTCATAAGTAAAGTTACCACAATCTAATTCTCTCACCATTGTATAAAGCTCTTTGTCCTAGGTTGGGTAGTTCAAAGTTTTTATTTTCTCATTAAAATAGGTTATTTGTAACATCCCACTCCCGCAATAACCCGAGCCTAATATCGTGGATGATATCTGAGTCTGTGCCCCGTGAGGGTGGCATGCTAAAGCACTTAATCATTCAGAAATCGGTATAATTTTTTTTTCTTTCTGTGATACCACAATCAAACATATTATGTGGAAGTCAATCATCACATAGGGCCCACTTTATTACAAAAATATTTTCAATAGCCATTTGGGCCCTTGCACAAATATAATACACTTTAGTCATAATGCCTTTACATTACAACATAAATCAATTGAACAATAGTTCCAAAGTATACAATTTTATACAAAAATAGGAAAACATAAATGTAGACACAAACTGATCCCGACCTCTATCCTTCACTTGTATGGTGTAGGTATACTCTCGTTGGCCTAACGGGGTATTCTTCTGATCCTGAAAAATAATTGCAAATTTTGGATGAGTTTTGCGAACTCAATGAGTGACCATCATCAATGGCTCACCCAGTCATATAACACATAATTCACAATATTTCACATCCAATACAATTTAATCATTCATATTATGCATATGCAGTGCATATGAGACCCACTTTTCATTTTTTACTTTGTTGTGACCGAGTGCCTAACTGTCCCATATAGGGCTCATTGATAATTGTCCCATATAAGGCTTATTAAACGTTGAGCCTGATGCTCTAATTCACTTTTGAGCTCAAAGCTCATTTTCACTCGTCGAGCTTTAAGCTCTGATCGGTGGCTACTCTGGTCACAACAACCATTATGTTTCATGCATTCATGAAATGAAATGCATCACTCATATTTGCATGCTCTTATTCAATCATATTCACTTATTATCGGACCGTAGTCCAGTATTCAATAGGTAGTTGAGAATTCACACTTTCACTTGCATGCAATTACACATTCAGAAAACACTTAGCAATCACTTCAATACATTTAGTTCGTCCAATTCACATTTAAGTAGCACTTCAATATCCAAGTCAACCATCACAATCGTCAGACCTCCTGTCCGAAAATCAACATAATCAATCACATTTACAAAATCACTCAATAGTCAAATCATACAAGAATTTAAATAACAACCAATGAAGTGAGACCATCTCGGTCTACTCACAATATGTTCCAAAATAGCATTTGCTTCCAAATTCTGGAAACGTCTGAATACAGACACTTGATCTGCACAACCCATTTATACAAGACACCAATTTCACACTCATCAATAATTGTACACGTGTAAGCATTTATTTATGCACAATTGTATAGATGAACTATACACAATGCATGCTTAATGACAATCCTGGCTATATGTTCTAGAACACATATTATGCTCATTCCCATTTCATAGTTCATATGTGTCTAATTGCACTTAGATTTACACATCATTTGTACATGATCTTTCTAAATTCTCCTTTCAATCTTTACCTTTTGCATGAGCTCACACCTCAAGAACACTTGGTTACTCTATATCATAACTCAATTTCTTGTAATCTCTTTTCTAACTTCACATGATCTCATAATATCCAATTCCCATTCATAATTTAGCAATTCAAACATATACACACACTTAGGCACATTGCCTATTTACACAATAACCATAAATATATTACCCACCTAGTTTGCTTACAAAACTCTAAGTCAAGATTGTCTTTTCCCTTATTCTTGGATAGGATTTTCTTGTTTTCCTAAAACAAACCAAATCTCATTCAATAGGAATCCACTTAAAAATCCCACAATGCAAAATCACTAAAATTGATTCTAGAATATTTAAACCCAAGCATTTTCTAAACTCCATAAAGAATCTTTCCATAAATCCAAAAGATTCAAAATGATCTTACCTTGATTTTTCACCAAATGAAGAGATTTTTAGCTCAAATGGAAGCTCTTTCCTTCCTCTTCCTTTTTCTCTTCTTGAACAGCTCCAAAGTCTTTCGTGAAGACTAAGAAGAATTAAACCCTAGCTCAACTCTCTTCTTTTCTCTCAAACCACCAAACTCTCTTCTTTTTTTCTTACTCATTTTCGTTATTCTCTTCTGCTTATCCTTCCATTCACGTTTTTCTTCTTTATTTATAAGCAAGATAACGCTTCTTCTTCCAATTATGCCCTTAATGATTGAGAATTGTCCTATTTACCCTTCCATGTATGGCTTATGTCTTTTATACTTAAGTGTCTTGCCAACAGTACCCTTGAACATTCTAACATAACACTTTCTGCCAGAAAAATGTCCCCCATTGTCTCAAGTTTCTAATGACACTAAAATCATTCAATTCGGTTCATTGATTCAAAAGACACACTTCAAACATTTTTGGACTACTCTTATCCAAATCAGTATACTATGCACAACTTCTGTTCGGAATTTAAACATCTTAGAAACTGAATTAGATTCCAATTTCTTCATACCACTTGTAGCTCCATGTCTCTAGTTTACCAAAAATTAGAAATCATCTCATTTGGAGCTCTACCATTCTAGAAATCATCAAAATACTGAAGTATGTTTAGTGAAATAACACCAGTTCATAATATTTAAGAACACACACACTGTACCAGTCCCATGTTTTGCACTCAATATTTCTCAATTCATTTCAGATGGCTATGATTTTTGTTGGAGATGTAGAGAAATGTATTACGAATCCAATGGTTTAAGAATCAAGTCATTTGAGTGTTTAGAGAAGAAGTTATGGCAAAAGAATCCAATCTGGTTTTGTCCTCAGTCATATTGAACCTGTCTTGGGAAAATTGGCATAACTTTCACTATAGATGTAACATTCGAGTGTTATTTAGATGGTTTGAAAGAGGACTTCAACATCTAAAACTTTCATGCAGACCTTGAAGACAATTTATGTCATCTAGAGGGTCATAATTGGACCAGACTATATAGGATGAACAGTAATCCAGAAGAAGTTTATGAACAATACACAGAAGATGTTTTACAATTGGCATAACATTCTCTAGAGATATCGGATCAAGGTGTTCTTTGGATGGGTGGAAAGATAAAATAAAGATATATAACTTTCAAGCAGGCAACTTTGCCAAAATCTATCTAGATCAATCCCAAATTTGCCCCTAAAGTCTGAAGATGAATTTTACATTCATCCACCAATGTATTGCACCCAGTTCTCAACTTCATGAAATTTTGAGACCCTTAGAGATAGAATTGAAATTTGATATCTTCATAAGAAATGTAGCCATATGTTTCTAGTTTAATAAAAACAAAGAATCGTCTCATTTGGATAACTAGAGAAAAAAATTATGGCTAACAGATCGAAGCACACTCAATGAACATTTTCTAGATCACTACCAATTTTGTTTCCAAATCTTTCCTTATCCCAATTCATACCAAGATCACTCTTTCTACTCCCTCTACTTCTCATTTTTAGAAATAATCACATTTAACATTAATTATACCCGAAAGTTGTCAATGAATGCATGTACCACTTTTTTATGTGCAAAGATTCAATATTTATGTGCATATACGCTAACGTGCTGCTGGACATGAAATGCAAATTTTTCTAACTCTCACATTGCTATTATCTCCATTATTGAAATCTGGGTTCTAACCCTTAATATAGGGACGGGATGTTACACTCTTGGCCTTTTTTCTTGTATCAACCCAACTCTAATACCTAATCTTAAGACATCTCACTAAATCTTAAAATTTGTAGAAAATCCAAGTAATGCTGACAAAGGTGTCGAACATAAAATGCCTCTAATGACATCATATGCTTTCTCTTGTTCACGACTTAATAAAACTCCATACATTTCTTAACAATTATAATAAGTGGTGTAATAATTGTATTAAAATATTAAAAAATATCTAATAGAAACTAGCAAAACTATGAAAAGTCATTACCTCAGTCTTGGATTTAAGTCTAATTCATTCTTTAATTGCATTTACCTTTTCCTTATATACCTCGATACTTTTTTTATACTAACAATATAACCAAAAACCTAATATTTTCATACAAAAATTGCACTTTTAAAATTAGCAAATAACTATTCTTTCTTTAGTACGTCAATCACACATCTTAAGTGATAAATATGCTCTTCTAGATGTTTACTATATGCTATAATGTTTTCAAAGTAAATAACTATAAGCTTGCCTGTGTATGCATGCAATACATGATTCATTAACATCATGAAAGTACTAAGTATGTTAATAAGATCAAATGGCATCACTAATAGCTCATATAACTCATATTTAGTATTAAGATAGTTTTCCATTCATCGCCTTCTCTAATCCTGATTTGATGATACCCACTTTTCAATTTTTTTTAAAAAAATATACAAGAACCATGTAATTCGTTAAGCTTATCATTTAAGTTAATGATAAGACGTCGATACTTTATTGATATATTATTGATAGCTCTATAATTAAAACAAATCCACTAAGTCTCATCCTCTTTAGGAGTTAGAATTATTAGAACAACATAAGGACTTATGCTCTCGCTTATATACCCCTTAGTAATCAACTCTTCAACTTGTCTTTGCAACTCCTTTGTTTCTTATAAATAACTCCTAACTGTGGATCTAGTATGAATGATAGCCTCTATTACAAAGTTAACTTGATGTTCATCACTTTAATGGATCATAATCAATTAGGGAACCCATTAGCCTACACATCTTTATATTTTGTAATAAGGAAAGAGAAACAGTACACAAGAAATCACCTGTTTCTTACTTTTTTTTATCACTATTAACTATTCCTTTTTAAGTTGTCACTTTTCTTCTCTTTTTCTCTCACTCTCTCTTTTGAACTCTCATCCTTACTCTCTTTCTTTTCTCTTACTCTTTCTTTTTATTTATTCTCTATTTTCAACTTTAATTAGTCTTACGAACTTGTTTAGCCATTAAAGTTATAATACTATTGGGTTTGTTGTCTTTCACGAAGGTATGCATATTCTTAAAGCCATCATGTGTCACCCTCTAATAATATTTTCTTAGTTTTTCTGGTACTATGTGACCAACTTATATAGGTACCATATCATATAATACTACATCCTTATACCTCTCAATATAGAACAAAACTAACACTTGTTTATTTATCTCCCCATATTATTTAGCCACTAAATTTATATGGTTTAAGATTTTTCATAATAGAAAGCACTAGTTTTTCTATAAGAGTAGAACTAGTTACACCACTACATATCCCTCCATCAATGATCATATTGTATACCATAGTGTGAGTATGATAAATGAAAGATGTTCTCTTTCTATTGCTCTAGCTTATTTTCACCTAATGGTCTTTTAGTAATAGGCTACTTAACCTCATCATTAGATTCCACACTCTCATCATTAAAATCCTCTAATAATGGTACAACCTTCTTTTCCTTCAATTTATAAGTGATATATCATGTTCTCAAGTAATAAAAACAATTAATCGATCTATTTTGAGAGGGTTGATAATCAATCTCACCTTTGGCTTTATTATATACATCCTCTTTAGAAGGTGGCTCTGTTTTTGCTTAGAATGATTCCTACCATCCTTTTCTAGTCAAGCCTACAAGAGTCACTATTACTAGTATGGTACTTTGATAATGCTTTGCATTTGAGTTGCCTCTTCACCTTCATTTTCATATTCACTATCTCTTCCAACTATATTGGCTAGGATTGCAACTACTTCTATCTTCTACACCCTTTAATCCTTAGGTAAGAATTTACAACATTTGGTATAAATCTATGTAATAATAGCTTGATACAAATCTCTTCCTCATAAAGGCTTTAAGTTATTCCAAGTTATTTTAGATCACTCATAACGTTTTCTCTTATGGATCCCACAAAATGATAGTATAATTGATAAATTTATCCCACAAAATGATAGTATAATTGATAAATTTTATTATCTTTAACTTTACCTTCTTCTTCTTAAAGTAAGTACGACATCTAAGATTAATTCTATCTTTATCTCCCTCTCCAAATAAACTTAAAGATAATTCCTACATATAGAGGAAGTTACATTTATCTTCATGCTACCAGGGTTTCTATCCACTCTTTCTCAAATTCTGGGCTCCATCCTCTACTTATAATCATGCCTAACTCCTATTTGAGGTCTAAATATATCCCTTTTAAAACTTAATCCACCATTCTCCTCATCATCCTCCAACTGAGCTGTTAGATTATGCCAAGTATGCTTCCCTTTGTTATGAGGTTGAGGATGTCATCTCCTTTATAATTTAATAATATGTTATAATTGCTTCTCCAATATATTACTCATCTTGGTGTACATCATATTTATCCTTTCAAAATGTTATTATATAGCTTGTATAAAGTAAGAGTTGTCTTTCTCTTATTTGCTAATGAAACACCTTTAGAAGCATGTTTGAATGCTACAAGAAAAGTTAGCAAAGAAAATTTGTTCACACACCCTCTCATGTGTATAATTTGGAAGATGACAAACCCTGATGGTTCACTCTTTACTTAGATTTTCCCAATGTTGATCTCTTATTCTTATACCTTTGTCTCACTCTTTGTTTCCTTCATAAGTTCTTTAAAGAACTAAACCAACTCAAACAAGAATTCAACCTTATAAGGTGTAAATAATTAAAAACTATTGGCTAAGAAGGGAAAATAACTTACAATTTCAGTAAGAAATGCGAAAATTAGCTAAAACAAGGAAGAGCTAGCAAGAATTAAAAAAAATGGAATTATTTCTTAAGACTATCATTCTTGCACCATTTTTTTTTTCATTTTTTGATAAAATAATTATGAAACTAGTAAGTTTAGAATAATCTTGATGTGAAAGGTACAAAACAAAGGATTAAAGGGAATTCCTACACAGTAAGAGATATAGACAAATCGAAAAAAGGAAGATAAAATTTATATTTTTATTGAAGCTGTGAAAATAAGAATATTATGCAATAGAATGAAAAGGAATTATAACTATCACGATTTCTGTCTTTTTTTGACAATGAAATTGAATAGAATTTAAATAATATAAAAAAAACGAAAGGATAACCATACTTAATATAGAGACAAGATCTAATACCAGCTGATGCAATCTCATCTAGGATTGGGATCCTATAGAATTCCTTACACTACAAGAAAAGAAACCCTTTTGCGACGTTTTCAAAATGTCACAAAAGGCCCTAAAACGTCGTAGAAGAGCATTTGCGACGTTTTAAAAAACATCACAAAAGCTAACGTGAAATATGGTGTAGGCAAAAGATATCTGTGACGTTTTATAGAAAACATCGCAGAAAACGCTAATATTCTGTGACATTTTGAAAAACGTCATTAAAAGGTTAGACAATCCGTGACGTTTTTTAAAATTTTTTTAAAAAGTTGTTAAAACTCACAAATCTGCGACGTTTTTTTATTTTAATTTTGTATCATTTTCAAAAAAGTTGATAAACTGGGTGGATATGTAAAAGAGATTCTTTCTTTGCCATCACTTCGACATGTATAAAAAAAATATTGTGACATCTCCTTTCTTACAGCATTTTCAAATTGATTGTTTTTTATATATCGAAATGGACGATTCCAACATTTAGAGTCGAAAAGAATAGTTACAAGAGGTTTTTCAAACCAGAAGAGATCTTTATCTATCAATATTTCTAACTTCGAATTTTCTTGATTCCCATCTAGATAAAAAGTTTCATAAACAGGTCTATTTTGATAGTATGTCTCTTTAAAGTGAAAATGGAATTCATCCTTTGTTTTTTCCTTTCCATTCATTCGGATCTCTTCTGTTCCATCGATTTTGTCTGGATCCTCCTTTTCTTCCAAAAAAAGGAAAGAAGCAGGATTTTCTTCAGTGGATGCCTCTTGTTCCTGTTTAGTCCCCTTCGTTCCGAAAGTTGTTTCTATCATCTCTTACCAAAAACAAGCCATTTATGGATATTATTAGGGGGCTTGTGCAGATCCAATATAGCCCCTTTTTCACTCCACAAGGATTAAGATCAAATAAGTGTTCATTATATTTATTCTTATTCTACTTATTCTATTTTATTTATTTTGCATCTATTTGATTTATGTTGATTCTACTTAATCTGAAATAGTCGAAAGTTAAGTGATCTACCTACCCACCTGTGTCGGTTTCGGGTACAGGCACCTTGTTGAAGGTCGTTCAAGCTTTTCTTGGGAATATAGCATGGGTTACTTCAGCGCCGTAGCGCCTGGTACTCGAACATTGGCTACAGGCATTTTCTCTACCCCTTCTTACCCTGAAAAAGTAGAGACACCATGCATCCTTGAAATCAAATTCAAGTTTAATAAATGACTTTTTATAGTTATAGGCAAATGGGTCAAAACTCATTTTTCTTGAAAAATGAAAGAAAAGCCCCTGCGTTAGAAGAGAAGTTAGAAAGTACTCACTATCCAAAAAAAGAAAAGGAGGGATTCTATGAAGGAATCTTCTGATCAATCCAAAGATCATTTTGATTTCATTAGTAATGAGGATTCAGAATATCACACATTGTTCAATCAAAGAGAGATTCAACAACTAAAACTAAAAGAAAGATCAATTCTTTGGGATCCTTCCTTTCTTCAAACTGAACGAACAGAGATAGAATCAGACCGATTCCCTAACTGCATTTCTGGACATTCCTTAATGTCCTAGCTATTCATGGAAGGTGAGAAGGAGATGAATAATCATCTGCTTTCGGAATTGAACTTTTGATTGATCCAGGAACTTGGGATCTTATGGATGAAAACATGGTATCCTTGGATCCCATTGAATTTCATTCACAGGAGGAACCTTATAAAGATCGTATTGATTCTTATCAAATAAAGACAGGATTAACTGAGGCTGCTCAAACAGGCACAGGTCAACTAAATGACATTCTCGTCGCAGTTGGGGTTATGGATTTTCAATTTATGGGGGGTAGTATGGGATCCGTAGTAGGTGAGAAAATCACTCGTTCGATTGAGTATGCTACCAATCAATTTTTACCTCTTATTCTAGTGCGTGCTTCCAAAGGTAACAATCTGTGACGTTTATTTCTTAAACGTCGAGGATTGTATGTAATTTATATTTTTTTATTTTCAGAAAATAAATTTAACTTAATAAAAATTCAATTTTAATAATTAATTTTTTTTTCATTTTTTGAAAATAAAATTAATTTAATAATTTTTCAATTTTAATAATTAATTTTTTATTTTTCAGAAAATAAATTTAATTTTATAATTATTCAATTTTTATATTTTATTTTTTCATTTATCCAAAAATAATTTTAATTTAATAATTATTCAATTTTAATAATTATTTTTTCTTTTTTCATTATCCCGAAAATAATTTGTAATTTAATAATTTTCATATTTAATAATTATTTTTCTTTTCTTTTGTTTCAGTTTTCTAAAAATAATTGTAATTTAATTATTTTCTAATTTAATATTTATTTTTTAAATAACAAAATTTTTAAATCTTATTTATTTAATAACTATTCAATATTATTTATGAATTTTATTTATTTAATAACTATTTAATAATTCACGTATAAAAGGAATTTAATACGTGCAAACAATTAATTATTTAATTGCAATATCCAAATATGTCATAATACAGTAATTAATATAAACAATACGTCATAAGTGTTTAATATATCAATATGAGTACATATCTAATCTAAACGAATATTATGTGTAGCACATAAAAGTTTCA
>JAOTAX010034457.1:0-11249 GCA_025629825.1 Erythroxylum guanchezii
CTTATACACATTCTCCAATTCCCACATCCAAACACAATACACACAAAACTCATCTTTTTATCAAACAAAGGCAAAACATAAGAAAATTCAAATGTCTTTCATTTTATCAAATGCTTATAATTTCATTCATACTTTTTTATTCAATTTCAAAAAATCAAACCATATTTTCTCATTTTATTTCATTTTATAACTTCAAATTTCCCAGTAAAAGTTCGGGGTCCAACAGCGCACGATCGTGTGAATGGGTCTATTTCTCATGATCATCGGGAGGCACTCTAGAAACTTTTTGGAGCCTTAACCCACGATTGTGGAAATCACAGGGATTCCCACAATTGTCGGATCCTTCGATGAGAGATTTTAAAAAAACTCCCTCCTTCTTCTTCTTTCTTCATCTTCTCACTTTTAAGCTGACTTCCGCTAACCCTAACCTAAAAATCCTTCTTCGTTTCCCCAAATCTTGGTATTTTCTCCACTTTTTCCATCATTATTCACTTTTTAAATACTTATATCACATTACCCATTCAAGAATACAAGGATTTGGTGAGTTTTTATTTATTTCTCTCTCTAAAATGTGCTCACCTCTCTTTTGCCTATTTTTGCATATTTTTCTCCTTAAATGGCTTCAAAGAAGCTTGTCGCCCGAAAACTAATCAATCAATTGCACTTTCAAGTCTCTAGAGAAGGTAAAACTGATATGGCAGCCAATTTTTGCACCCCATTCCCAATTTTTTTCAGAAGAAGGTATGAGATTCCGGGACTTTAAAGATAGAGAATTATTGCCTCCTAGATACTTTGATTTTGAATTGTTAGAAACTCTAGGTTTGAGGCGTAACATTGAATGATTAGCTATAAATATTGGTTGGGGTCGTTTAATTCGTTTTGATGTACCAATATACCCAATGCTGATAGTAGAATTTTTCACCACTGTGCGCTATAATCCTAAAATGGACACATTATAGTTTAGAATAGGTGGTCATACGTATAAGCTTGATTATAAAGTTTTAGATGACCATGACAAATTTTTTTGTGGATGATTATTGGAAAAGCCTTAAAGGTGAAAACTCTTTTGATGCTAGGAATGCACCTAACACTTTAATTCGTAGCACTGAGCATTTACTGTGCCACAAATTTATGTGCTTAATTGTTTTTAATAAAACTGAAAGCAATAAGTGTTCGGCTAAAGAACTTTTCTTTCTTTGGTGCATGGATCGCAAAGTTAAAGTAAATACCTCATATCACATTTTTAGGTTTGTTATGAGTTGCATTAATAAGACAAGCTCATATTTTGGTATTGCGTACATTGTTATTTCGTTGGCTTTGTTTTACAATCTTGATATGGATAGTGTGCGCACTGCTAGCTTTGATGTGTTTGATGTATCATATTTAAGAAGCTCTGAAATTTTGGAGCTCCAAAATCCTTGGATGCATACTGCTGTTAAGAATAGGAAGGGCAAGAATGCAGCTACGTCTTAACCATCCACCTCTTAGGAGCCTTTGGAGCCCTAGGAAGAAGCAGTCGAAGAGGAACCAATAGCAACAGCAGATGTTGATAGGTTTCAGCAAGTTCTGGTCGCAAATCATCAGCAAATGACGCTGTAAATCAATGAACTTGGCAACCAAATGCAACAAGTACACAAGGAGCAACGGTACATTAAGAAGAAATTCCTCAATTTCATTTAGTCGAAGAACATTGAAGTCTCCTCTCCTACGCCTTGGCCACTGCAATCTCCATGAGCCTTCTTACCCTTCACTTTTCATATTTTTTTTATTTATTTTGTTAGTTGTGTTACTTGTTTGCTTAGTTGATGTTATGTTTAATGTTTTGATTACCTTTTGTGGTTGCCTTGCCACATTAAGGACAATGTAATGTCCAAGTGTGGGGAGGTGATATTTTCTTTATCAATTGCATTGTTTTAGTTTAGTTTATTTATTGTTTGCATTTTGTTAATTAGGATGCATGCTTTTGGTATATTAGGTTGTTGTTTTATGTTGTTTTGTGGTAAGCAATAGAACTACACTTGAATCATTTTGAAGTGTTTTTCCATGAGATTTTGTCATGCTAGTTGGAATGAGATTGAATGCATGCTTGAACTTGGATTAGGCTACTTGAGTAGAGAATGAATCACGTTGAGTGATGAAAAGTTGTTGGTTGCATAAGCTTACTCAAAATTTGACACTTGAACTATGAGGTAGTGTAGAGATGCATAGTGAATTTTCATTTGAGCCAATGTGAGGATTGGACCTATATGACTCCATCTATAATCATTTTATTTCTTTGATTGTGAGCTGCTTCCTTAGGTTACTACCTTTAGAACTTGCTTTGAATTGGTTTGAGTCTACTAGATGTATGCTTAATAGAGAAGATTAAGGCCCTTTTTTGTGATAAACCTTGGCTTAAATGACATGCCTTTTTATTATCCCTTGCTACTCTCGTTGAACCTTAACCCATTTGTTTTTTAAAAACACCCTATATTTTAAAACCTAAAACCCTATTAGCCTACCAATACACAAGCTTAGTAGAGTATTATGTGATGCATTAGTTTAGGATTTTTGCTACAATTTTTTTCTGAGATGAGTTGAGTGATACTTCTACTTTTTGATCAAATTGTATTTAGTTGCTATTTTGTTTATTATTCCTTCAATCAAAAAAACATTTTGGTAGTATCGATAAGCGCAGAGTAGTAGTTTATTTTCATTTATATCTCAGAAATATGTTTTGCTATCCCTTTGTTCACTTATTACTTTATGAATGCTTGTGTTAAACCCTTGACCCTTTTTGACCCACCTTAACCCTTACCACATTACAACCCTAATAAGTCCTTTTGATCTATTTATGCATGTAATCATTGTAAAGGAGAATTGGTGTATTAGCAAGCCTATGGTACTGTAGTTTCCTATAAGGAGATTGAGCGAAACACTAACCATCAACACTTGAGAGAAATGAGTGAAACCGTGAGGAAGATTCATTGTGCATTTATACTTGTCTTTGAGTGATGGTCCATAAATTGAGTTTGCTTATGTACACTAATGAAAAGTAGTTATGATATGTGTAATAGCTTGACATTTGAGTTGGCCAAAATTTAGGTGATTGCATGCTTTGGTCTTTATGAAAATGAAGTGATGGAATTGAATAGTTGTGTTTGATTTTTCTTGAGGACAAACAAAGAATTAAGTGTGGGGAAGTTGATAGCTGTGCATTATTGTGTTTTTTTTTCTAAGTATTTGGCATGTGTTTCTTGTATAATAGGTTAGTATTATTATGTTTTAGGACTTGTTTTGTGTGTTCCTGTTTAGTTTGATCTTCATGGTTGTTCTTTTGTGTTTGATGTTAGTTTAGGGTAAGAATTGATCATTTTTGGTGTAGGAATAGAGGGTGGACACCTTTGTGATTGAGCTAGGAACCAAGAGAAGAGAAGAGAAGTGGAGCTAGTGAAGAATAAGAACCCACGATTGTGGGTGTAGCGCGCCCTTACCGCAGGGTACACACTGGGACACTAGAAACTCATTCCGATACATATCCTCCGATAAGGGCGAGCTACATTCGATCACTACATTCACTTCATATGGCATCATATCATTTTTCTTTTCTAAAGCATCATAAGAAAATCACAATATTTTAAAACCAACTTTTTCCTCATTTCATTTCACAAAATCGAAAGTCTACATTGTGTCTCTCAACATTTTCCATAAGCATGAACAAGAAAAAATATTTTTCTAAGCGCTCAGTGATCACTCATATTTACTATTCTAACCTCCCTGTAGGTAATGGGATGTTATAGTGGGAAAGGGCATGTTTCTCGCAATCGTGGGAAATCTATGGAGAAAGTTTCTATCACATTAACCTATGATCGTGGGAAGCACAAGGATAATTCCCACAATCGTGGGATGCTTAGCTCGAGGAGTCATGCGAGTTTCACTTATTTTTTAAGATTTTATGATATATAATGTCACAAATCCCTAAGGTTAAAGAAGATGGTGGAAACTAGCCTCTAGGAGCTAAAAGACATATTGAGAGCCTAGAGATAGGATGAGAATCAAAGTTCTCATTCCCAATTGAGCAACAAGCATCCCATTAACCAGATTTTCCAGATTCAAGTGAAGAAGAGGAGGAGCTTGCCCCATTTAGTTCTTATTTTGATTTTTTTTCTCTTTTAGCATGTTTGTCATGGATTGTTTGATTGTTGGGGATGTTAATGACATTATGATTGGCTAAAATATTTTTTTAGGGCTTGTTGTTTGAACTATTTGTGAACTTTCAGTTGTTGATTCAACAACACAAATGTTTGTGTTATTTATTGAGCTCAAACCTTGCAACAAATTGAGAGAGTAAGCTTGGTAATCTGTGTTAAATGTACAACGAGTGTTGACATTTAATAGACCTATAAATAACAAGTTATCGATTTATTAGGAAGAGATTTCAATAGATTGAGACACCACCTATAGGATAGCTTCATATCTAGTTAAATGTTTAAGAAAAGCTTTGCACATCGAGAGATCCCAAAGTTAATCCTAATTTATTTAACTGGTGACATTTAGTTTAACCCTGAGAGAGGGTAGCTAAAATTTTAGGAAATCATGGGCCAAGAATAAATTGAATCAATTAACTAAAGGGCAGCAAATAGGGATAATGACAAAGCCTAATTCTTAATCTTGATTTTTCTCCAAGTTTTAGTTTATGATTTTGGTTTAGGTTGCATTGTTTCCTTGTTAACCTTAGTGTGTCTTTATTTTACTTATCTATTTAAATTTGATTGAATCGATTTCCTAAACAAAGAATAACCTGAATTAACTGGTGCCTATGCACAATCCTTGTAAGATCAATATCTGCTTATTACTACAAGTTACGACCCATATACTTGCGATTTTGAGTATAAAACTAATAGTTTGGTTTTCATTCAATAGGGCATCGGGAGAACAAACAGATAATGAAGGACTGAGGTTGTGTAAACTAATTTAAGGATTCCATTTTTAACAATGACATCGTTTTATTATTCTTCATTTGTTCTATAAATTTTGGATTACGTGAATTAATAGTTAATGTTTTTAGAACATGTGGCAAGCCACGTTGGTAAACTTGACGTAGACATTAACATCGGGCTAAGATTAAAAAAATTGAAAGTTCGAGCATTTTAATGCCGCTTTTTGAAGTTCGGGCTATAATTACAAAATTAAGCAAAGTTTGAGATTTTTTAATTAACCCTAATATTTATTTTCAAAGTGGCAGTCGAATATTTATAAGAGGATGAGGAGTTAAGAGAGGTAAGGTTAGAAATATATCATTTTTATGTTAATAGATTTAAGAGGATCCAAATTGAATCTAAGGCAAAAAAATTAAGAAGTAAAGATTTTAATTATCAAGAAAACTAAAAAGCATTCATTTTCAGAGATTAACAAAGGTGAAAAGTTAGGTTTGTCCAAGTTAGATGAGGAAGGCATTCTTCTATTTGAATATAAATAAATTTAATGATGGGACAAATTCAGTAAGGCAAAAAAGCAAGAACCATTATTATGATCCTAGATACTCATGTTCAAAATTTTCATCATACATGAGATTTGAAGAAGAAAAGTAATTCAAAAAGACTTTGAATAAGTATTCAATAAAACAGACGTATGATTTGAAGTTTTAAAAAATTATAAGATTATGGCGAGGCCAAAGTGTGTTAATCTTGCTTATCCTAGGAAAATAATTACATTTTAAACAAGAACACCAATATCTTTCAAGTTTTCCATTACACTAATGGGCATAATTGCTCTAAAGTACTTAAGAATAGAAAGTTTCAAGTACTTTTAAGTAAGTTCTTTGTTCAAAAATTTGAAACAAATTACTTTTATCTCACTAATGAACATGGAGAAAATGGTAAAAGATCATTTGATCACTAATGTTCACTTTATCAAAATTCCATATAGTACAAAAAGTTGATTGAAAAATAAAAGGGTGGCATCAAAGAAGAATACGCTTCTTCATGGGACTACATAGAAGAAATTATAATTTCCAATCATAAATCAAAATTTTTAATTAAAACTTAGTTTTAAGTTTTTAAGTTAAACCCATGTTTGATAGGATTATACATTACATTTATATACTATAAGAAAAAGGATGTTAAACGATTGTGGGAATGTGACTCGTTTGTGTGTTGCATTTCTAAAAGGGGAAATTAAAGGTGAATTATTGACAAAAGTTAGTAGAGATGGGCATAACTAGAGGTTCTCATTTGCATAGGTAGTGAAGTATACAAAAATAATTAATACATGGTATTAGTTCCTAAAGCTACTTAAAGCTGATTTAGGACTAATAAAAGGTGAAGGATGGATGTTAATGATAGATAAACAAAAAGGTATGCATAAGAATTTATTTTGATGGTTTAACATATCCTTTTATATCTATTTTGTACTACTATATTTTATTTATGCCAATTTTAGTAAAATTTAAGAGTGATATTCTTCCTAAATCATAACATAATTATTATTTTGTACAGATTTCTGAATAATCGAGAAATCATATAGGTTTGCAATTATAAAGGCTTTTTAGAATATTATCAAATCCCCAAATGAACTAAATTACAAAGAAACTTTAAAAGAGCTAGTAAACTTAAAAAAATGATGTATATGAAGAAATTTTCAACTTCCTAGTAGGAAAATGGTGAAGGGCTTTCATTAAGAATACTAAGTTAAAATGTGATATCATTGAAAATAATTTATAAGAAAGATATTAGAGTTTACATAACGAAAAACTTCATAAAAATAAGAACAATTGTGACAAGTGTGATAAGTGCTAATTATGTTATATTTTTAACATAATTTTAAGAATATTTTGCTTATGTTTTGATATAGTTTTTTTGTTTTAATATGAATTGGCATTCAATATGGATTATATTGTTTTTTAGGCCTTATTTTAGTTCCACACTAGAGAAGGAATGAATTTGGGGAGATTTGAGTCAAGCTAGAACAATTTTGGTACAATTTTAGGCTAAGGATTTGCCTTAATAAAGCCCAAACACACTCTTGTGTTCATGCCTTCAAGATCCATCTTTTTAATATCATCTATCAGATGTGTAATTTATCAAGTCATAGAAGTAACATGGGTTAGAAATAAGTCTATATTTTAGGCCCATATTGGCAATCATTTGTTATATGAAAATTCTAGTTTTTGGCTAGATGGGGTTAGTAAGCAATATAAGACTAACACAAGTTTGTGTTGGAGTCATATTAATCATGGTTTTTATAATTTTAAGGGTTTTTAAATTATAAAAAGGATATGGAGACACAAGATATGACGGGAAAGGAGGGGGCAATCAATAAGAGTTGAACTAAAGTGTTTTGACATAAGGGGATTCTATTAAGATTCAAGGGATTCCATTAAAATTCAAAAAAGAACATCAAGATTTCAAGAATTCATGGCAACGACTTCTTCTATTTTGTTATCTTTCTTAATTATTATTGGAATTTTTTTCCTTAGTATGAACAAAATTAGGATATATTTAGGTGGAGGAATCTCGGATTGAGTTATTTTTTAAGACTTTTTTTATCTTTAAGGAGAGCTTAAAAGTAAGATTGGAGGAGATTCACCATAACGTGGAGGAAATTTATTAAAATTTCTTCTAGATCTTCTTCTTTACTTTCTTTTAAGATAAGATTTTTTTCAATTATCTTATGTCTAATTACTAAATCTCTAGTTAAGGTTAGGGATGTAACTTATGTTATATTTTTTAATTATTAATGCACAATTAGTTATTACTTAGGTTAATTATATTCCCTTTGAGATTGATTCTTGAATTTATACTTGACAATCATATATAAAGTATTGAAAGGAGTAGTATAACCAAGCACTAGGAGAGTAAACACTCTGGATTTAGTAATAGTGATATCTTAGATTATTGTAATAACTAATAGATAAACTATTCTTAATAAATTTTGTTAGGTTAATCACATATTGATAGGTAGTAATTACTTAACTAGATCTACTTATATAACCTTGAGAGAGGACATAAATATCTTAGGTTAATCATTATTTCTACCTTGATAATTCATCTTGCTTAATAGTTAAAATTCCTTATCAGTGGACTCTAAAGCTCTATCATTTTATTTACATTAATTTCTTTTTGATAGTAAATCACATTGCTTTAATTATTTAGTAATTTTGCTTATTTTTTAAAAATTTTATTTTAATTTAATTTTGTTACCTTGGTAGGAATAATAAAACTGGTAATTTAGTTAGTTTTTAAGAGAACAATAAATTGGAATACTCTAGGTTGAAATTTATAGCATTTGATTATGTGCACTTATAGATTTGAGTGATCAGAATTGATACTTGGGATGCAATATAACATTAGGGAAATTTTAATTATGAGCTAAAAAGAAAGTTGTTTGTAATGAAGTGGCTTGGAATAGGGTTTGTGCCTTTGAAATTAGTAAAGATATAGAGAGGTATAAGATGTTATCTCTATAAAAATCCCAAGAAAGCTAAGGAAACCATTGAAACATTAACTAAGAATTATTCGATTAGGTTGTAAGATGAAAATTAAAAAGCTTCTCTATACATATTTCAAGCTTTAGATTTGGCATTATAAATCATAGATATTTTTAAACAGATGATGATCTTATTGAATTGAGATATAAGCAATAAGGAGACTTATTATTATTATGGTATGTATGAACATCCTTCCCATGCATATATAAACATGAAGCATATATCAAATTATTATGAAGATGCAAATTACATCGGTTTTTATGGGGAAAAACCAGTGGTTAAGAATGATCCTTTCTCCAATACTTATAATATTGGGTAGAGAAATCACCTAAATTTCTCTTAAAAGGAGCAAGGAGTTAGAGTAGGCAAACCTAATAAACCACCTAGTTTCCAACAATAGAGAATTCAATTTTAATAACCATCCTTATAGTATAAGGGAATGTAAGAAATGATTAAGAAATATATGTATTCCATCAATGCAAAATTAGATAACCTCGGAAAACTTAATTCTTATATGTACTGACTTAATAAGGTGGTGCAATTAATTTTTCGATACAATTAAAATTGGAGGTGTAAGTGAAATAATTAGCTAAGATGGTAGGGGAAATAGGTCAAGGAAAACTTCTTAGTAACATAAAGGTAAACTCAAATGAGAGAGTGTTAGCCATCATATTGAGGAGTACCATAACACTTAATGTTACATCCACTAAAAAAATGCAAAATTTGGACAAGCCTAATGATGAGAACTAAGCTAGCCTAAGCATAGCTCTAAGGAGCCATTGAGCATTCAAGGAGGCCCAATTACAAGAGCTAGAGCAAAGAAAATAAATGAAGCTATCAATGGGCTAATTGAAGGGATATGGAGTAAACTAGTTCTAATTAGCATGGAAAGTTTTCAAGGCCTAATAAATCTAATCTGAGCTGAGTCAAGAATCTAATGAGTGACTAAGTTATTCCAACTTGTTCCAAGCATTCCAAGATTTATGGGAGACATTCACAAACTTGTGCAAGCTGTCCCAACAAATTAGGCACACAATTTCTTATCTTAATTAGCTCAATCAAATAATAATTTTGGTAAAATCATTCAATCAGGATGATTTGTTAACTTAATTAGCTCTTACCTTAATTAGCTCCATCAAATAATGATTTTGATCAAATTATTCAATTAGGATCATTTCTTACCTTAATTATCTCTTAACTTAATGCCTATATAAAGGCAAGCATTGTATTGTTCAAGACACTTTAGAAAATTTAAAAATTTATTGAGTGAGATTAATTTATCTTTGGTTTTTTTGCAAACTTGTGAACTTATCAAGATTATTATCTTATAAGGTTCAAAACCTATCCTATACCTTTGGTTCTTGTCTTCTATAGACATTGGGTCAAGGTTTTTTTATCCTAAACCTGTTTTTAGCTTTCTTAGGTTCCTAGCTTCCAATTGTGCATTTATTGGGTTTCAAGGCTCATCCTTGAGGTTCACATCATTTGGTATTAGAGCTTGCCTCTAAATCAAGTTTAGTAAGTCTATTCTTCTTTCTATTTTTTTCTTCTTCTCATTCTGACTAAGTTTGTTTTGCTTTGTTGTTCACGTTTTCTGTAAGCTTTCTCCTTTCGATTGTTCAATCTTTGTTCCTATTTTTTCCATTCAATTCTTATGTTATAATTTTTTCTAGGTCTGATATATATATAATTCAAAAAAGATAAAAAAAACGAAAAAAAAATGAAGTTATCAATTGAAAAGAAAACAAGAAGATTGAGGCTAGTTTCTAGGTCCGATATATCTATAAAAAGTTGAGAAAAAAAAGAAGTTATCATATTGAAAAGAAAAGAAGATTGAGGCTAGTTTCTAGGTCCGATATATCTATAAAAAGTTGAGAAAAAAAGAGAAGTTATCATATTGAAAAGAAAAGAAGACTGAGGCTAGTAGGGTTAGATATTATGTGAGCTATACCTCTTGAATAAGATTTCTTAGTCAAAATTTATTGCTAATCTTTTGTAACACCCCCTTACTGCAGAGTACGCACCGGGACGCTCAGAGGTCATTCTGGTACATATCCTACGATAAAGGCGAGCTACGATCGATCACTACTGCCACTTCATATGGCATCATATTTTTATTTGCTTAGAAAGCATCAATAGAGATTTCACAATATTTTGAAACCGACTTCTTCCTCATTTCCATTTCTTAAAATCAAAAGTTTACAGTGCCTTTTAATCTTCAATACAATGAACATCTATAAAATCTAGTACAAAAGTACTACATGGACGAGGAAAATATGAAAATCTAACTATCTCATCCAAAAATCCCAGCTGACCGACCTTTGAGCCATGACTTCACTGCTCAGAACACAATCTACACGGTAGTGGAGCCACTCAGAGGCTAGAGTTGCAAATCGGTCCTGAAAAGACAACATAGCAATTTTGATGAGTCTTGCGAACTCAGTGAGGTAACCATCATCAATGGTTCACCCCAATCAAGCAACACACCAATTCACATAACAATCATTTCACAATTTTGCGTTATACGTAAATATCACATTTTCATGTATACATAGGTCATTCTGCATTTCAATCAACCAAATACATTTAACAAAATGCATACAAATGCTTATGAGACCCTTTTTTCCAATTATTATGTTGTTGTGACTGAGTGCCTGAACTGTCCTATATCCGTTTGGATACCAGGCTCATTAATCGTTGAACCAATGGCTCTGAATCACATCGAGCTCGAAGCTCGATTTCACTCGTTGAGCTTTAAGCTCTAGCGGTGGCTACTCAGGTC
>JAOTAX010034492.1:0-11246 GCA_025629825.1 Erythroxylum guanchezii
CGTTCCCTCTTCTGTATTCATCACAAACATGAAAACCCTCTTTCATGCCATGATTGTAATATTCTTGATTCTCACCGTAGCTTCACCCACAAGGGTTTTGGGTCGTCCCTTTAAGCCAGCTGGTTCAGGGACTGCGAGCATCATGGCTGTGAAGAAAATGCAGGTAGTTCAGAAAAAATCATCAGATACAAAACCTGTCCCTAATCCAACCACATATGTACCTGTGCCACATGATCAGAATCCGTAGAACAAACATATTCTATGTTTCTTCGATGCCGACTGTTAAATTGGTATGCAGCACTATGTCGTGCATATGTAATGGTATTTGCAGATCCTTACGCCAACCCCCTCAATAAATGTGCTGCTCTCCACTTGTAAGCTTTCAACAAGGATCTCGAATACATAAAATTGCGATGGCATTAGTACTTTCTTGTTATTCCGTGGCTTTAGTACTTCTGGCGTATTTGGTTCGGAATAGATAGATAAGAAATAGAATAGTTATTTTTAGAAATAGAAAAATTGAGGAATATGATAGAATGAGTATTATTTTGTTTGGTTCAAGGAATAGAATAGATAAAGAATTTCTATACCAATATTTGATTTGAAAATATAAACTTGGATTAACAAAGGACTGACCATTAAAAAGATCGAAATATCCTTATTATTATTATTATGATTATTGTTATTGTTATTGTTATTGTTATTATTCTTAGTAAATTCCTTATTATTATTACTTTTCTTCTTGTTCTATTTAATTATTATTATTATATGAAATTAATTTTCTTAATAATAATAATAATAATAATAATAATAAATTTTCTACTTATTATTATTCTTATTATTATTAAAGTTATCAATTATTTTTATTTTATTTTTATTAAATTCCTTAATATTATTAATTTTCTTCTTCTTCTATTATTATTATTATTATTATTATTATTATTATTATTATTATTAAATTCCATTTTAGTATTTATTTCTTCTATAATATGACTTTCTAACATTTTGCAATGATTAATTTTTCTGGTCCGACTCATGTTAGCATTTATTATATAGTCGCAATTATAATATAAAATAATAATGGAACGATATTGAATATAAATATAACATAGAGCTTTAAATTACTAAAAAGTTAGTAGTTGGATAAAAAATAAATTTCATCCCTATTTTAAGTAACTATACAAAACAAGTTCTACTTCAACATAATCTTCAGTGTATCGCAAGAAACCTCCTTACCTATTCAAGCCTTCAAGAAGATGCAAGACTGAAAAACATATGCATTTGTGTAGGATGATAAGAAAATTTGCATACTCTATTAAACAGGCACAAAAGCCAGAAATTGCTGCTTTCCCAAAATGCGTCTACAGATAAATGGAGCAAAACATTATCTTTCATCTCTACTTCCCATAATGCTTCTATAATCGACCATCTTCCAAACAAGTCCAAAATCAGTGCAGACTCATTAGCAACCATAAACGAGTGATGTTGTTTTGCAATTGCTCATTACATGCATGTCGGTAGAAGCACAAGCATGTAAAATATGGCACCAAGCACATCATTTTACATTAATTCAAGAAAGAATGGTAATTTGGTTCATCATTAGCTATCAAAGCTTATCCCAACACATTAGGAGTTGCATAAAGTGCAAATACATAGTTGAAAAGTAACTGCTATGGCACATTACAATCAATGTAAGAAGATGCTTCGTCCAGGAACACTAATGAGCTACAAAATAAGAGCATCCAGAGCTTACATAGCCGCAAAACTAAAATTTTGACTCAGCTTTGTAAAAATGACAAGGCATGAAAATTACCAAGCATCCTTGTAGTAATTTTTAATTTGGAATGTTAACCAACTTCTGTAGTGGGAACTATACGAGTTTCCTATCTCCAGTAATAAGAGAACAGATCAAGGGAAATATAAAAGAGGTAAACAAAATAATTCAACTACAAGTGTATATATTCTGGCGTGTCTAATATAATAGATGACTACAACGGGAAATTTGGTAAGAAACACCAAAAGACCTTAATACAGTACTCAACCGAATGAAAAGCAAAAAGGCCAAACCATGTAGTCTGAAACCAACAATTTCTGGTAACAGTTTAACCTGTCACATATTAAAGAAAAGAAACAACCGAATGAAGGTGTGTGCTGAGCTGGTGGCAGAACGACAACATCTCAATCTTTATCAACTTTGACAAGTTTGGTAGAGGACATGAAACCGAAACAACTCTTACAATACCAATTCCTTTTTACTTATTTCAAATTTTATTTTACATTATTATGTAATATGAAAATCTTCTATTTAGCTTTTTATTGAAATTCTTGTAATGCAAACTATAATACAATATAAACACTATTCAGTATATAATAATTAATTACACAAAAATGTATACTAAAATAAGTTGGCAAAACTAATTACAATTTGAGAGAGGTGAGATTCTGGCGAGTGAGCTTTCCTAGCGGTGGAGATTTGTCCACATCTCAGCTATGGCTTCTTCTTCTTCTTCACTGATCTCTCGTTCTCCTCTGTCCCTTGCCCCTTCTTCATCTTCCATTCCTAAAAGCCCTAACCAGCAATCCCTAATGCGAATCCCACCCCCTTCTGAAAACACGAACCCTAATACTCCAATCCCTGACCCTTCTCCTCGTCCTCTCCAAAATCCCTCCCTTCCCCTCTCGATTCACACTCCTCCTAAAGGTATCCCTCTGTCCACTCTCGATACTGCCCTCCTTCCTCTTCCTCCTCCGAAGCCCAGTCCACTGGAACTGACAAGATCCTAGAAGGCAGTTGTGGAAGCCAGCATTGGGTCCCTCTTAGAGACTCAGGAACTTTCTTTCTTCCCTCCTAAGATTAAAGAGAACCAGGTTTATGTTATTCCTCCGAGGGAGCTCGCGCAGAGAGGCGCTTCAAAGTTTCGAACTGCGTTGGTAGGCTTCTTTCTGGGCAAGCGACCTACCTATCCAATGGTGCAGCGTGCCCTGGCGAAATCTTGGGCTGACTTTGGGCTTCAGGAGATCTTGATTACAAGCTCCAATAATTTCCTATTTCGATTTGCGTCTGAGCAGGGCATGAAATCAGTGGTTGAACAAGGTTCGTGGCATATTCAAGGTAAGCCTCTGTTTCTTCGGCAATGGAGTCTGAATGGTGGAGACATGACAGAAATTCTAAAGGCACGGTGTGGGCTCATTTCTATAATATGCCAATTGAATACTAGAACACTGAAGGCTTGGGCAGGATTGCTAGTGCGGTGGGGCTCCCTCTACTTATGGATACTCCGACAGCAAGAATGTTTAGGATTAGTTACGCCAGATTATGCGTCAAAATGGAGCTGAAAACGCAATGGTCGTCATCATTCCAATTGGCTACATATGGAGAGGAGGGGCAGCTCTCCTTTAGGGAAGTTTCTATTGAGTATGAATGGCAGCCACCAGCGAGTGAGCAACATAAGGTTTGGGTGCCTATTGGTCGCAAGTTTGCAACTGGTCTACATCATGAAATCGAGCAGAGTAAGGACTCTGGGTCAGCAGTACCTGAGGAGAGGCCATCAACTGCTCCTGCTCCTTCTCTGGAGCTCCCAAAGGATTTACTAGAAGGTCCACTCCAACAAGATAGTGCTGAGGACAAGCAGGCTACAGAGAACAGTGTGGTTAGTAATGCAATGAATCCTCCTACGAGTGACCTGTCTCTCCATTCTTCTGAAGACCTCTGTGGAGACAGTGGGGAGCCATCAAACCTGGTAGAGAATTCGACAGGTATACCTCCCTCTCCTTCTTCTAAATTGAGACCTGCTAGTCCTGGGGCTGTGGGTTGGCAGAGGGGGATTATTCTGTTAGAAGGACTAGGAAAGCTAGGAAAAAGCTAAAGTAGTAGGTTGTGGCTTAGTTGATTTTGTGGTATGGAGTTGGTGTTTTGGAATGTGCAGGGTCTTAACCACCCCAATAAACAGCTTGATATTCGAGCATGGCTTAGAAAATCCTCTGCTTCTTTTGTCTGTTTAGTTGAAACTAGAATTAGAACTCTTGATTTTTTGCAAAGTGTTTGTTCTTCCTTATTTCCTAGATGGGCCCCCTTTAGCAACTTAGATCAATCTCCTAATGTCAGGATTTTGATAGCCTGGAACCCAAAAATCCTAGTGTACTCAATCCTACGTTATTCGGATCAGTTTATTCATGTGGAAATTCAACCTAGACATAGCTCAATTCCCTTTCTTCTCTCTTGTGTATATGGAGCTAATAATCCGACCCTTAGGCAGCACCTTTGGAGTGACCTTTCTAATATCTCCTTATTTGTTGGTCCCCATCCGTGGATGCTTGCAGGAGACTTCAATGCAATTCTCCATCCCCAGGAATCTGCCCCTAGCCTGAATGCCTTGAGTAGTCAAAATGACTTTAGGCAGTTTGATGCTGTTAATGGGCTTTTTGATTTAAATTCAAATGGTCCCCGATTTACATGGTCCAATAAACAGTTAGGAAACTCCTTCACAGCTCGGAAGCTTGACAGAACTCTCATCAATTCATCTTGGAGCCTTCAGTTCCCTTCCTCCCATTATGTCATTCATAACCCTCAAATTTCTGACCACTCTCCTTTAGTGGTAAAGTCGGTTGGATTTCAGCTCAAACATGCTTCCCTCTTTAGATTCTTTAATTTCTTGGCTGATCAGCCCAATTTCCTGCAGACTGTTGCAGAAGCTTGGGCCTTCCCCGTTATAGGTACTCCATTATTTAGGGTTGTTACTAAGCTTAAGAAAGTCAAGCAAGCGCATAAACTTATGAATTCGAGTCAGATAGGGGATATTAATGCTAGAGTTGAGAATTGTCAAGCAAATTTGAATTCCATTCAGGACCTACTGAAGGTTTCTCCTAGTTCTTCTCTTCTGCTAGCTAGGGAGTCAGAGGCCATTAGAGATCTCTATAGATCTCTTGAAGATCAGGAATCGTTTTACAAACAATCCTTTAGAATCAAATGGCTCAAGGAAGGTGATTGCAATACTAAGTTCTTTCACAATTCTCTCCTTACCCATAGAAACCGTAACTCCATACATTCTCATGAGGTGAGTCATCGCAGAAGGGTTGTAGGTCTTAGTGAAATACAATCTCAATTCTTTGCTTACTTTAAAGGCTCAATTGGAAATGAGAAGAATCTCCACTCCTCTAAAGAGTTTGTAGCTCAACTCTTTCCTCATCCCCTTGCGGATGCTCCTTTTCAAGCTCTAATTGCTGAAGTTTCACCACTAGAGATTCGAGAGGCCTTCCATTCTCTCAATCCTAATAAGGCTCCTGGTCCTAACGACTTCAATGGGCTCTTCTATAGAAAGGCTGGCACATTATCGGGGATGATGTTACTGAACCAATTCAAAAGTTTTGCAACCATGGCAAACTCCTCAAAGAGCTCAACTCTACTTTCATTTCTCTTATTCCTAAATCTGCTCATCCTTCCACAGTCCAAGACTTTAGACCTATGTCTTGTTGCAATATGCTTTACAAGGTAATTGCTAAAATTTTGGCTAATAGGCTTAGCCCCATCCTTCCTCTCATAGTAAGCCCTAATCAAAGTGCTTTTATCAAGAATCGCCGAATAGGAGATAATATTCTTTTAGCACAAGAAATGTTCAAGAACTATCACATATCCAACTCTCATAAGCGTTGTGCTTTCAAAGTGGATCTCCAAAAGGCTTATGACTCTATTCATTGGAATTTTCTGCTTAACACCCTAGAAGCCGTAGGTTTTTCGAGGAGGTTCATTGAATGGGTTAGAGAATGTATCACTACCCCCTCTTATTCCATTTTGGTCAATGGGTCTCCTACTCAAATTTTCAAAGGTAAATCTAGTTTAAGACAGGGGGACCCTTTATCGCCTTTCCTCTTCATTATTTGTATGGAAGTATTTTCTAGGAATTTAAGAATTAATACAGAAAACTCTCCTTAGTTCAAATATCATTGGAGATGCCAGGGCCTTAAGCTAAATCATCTTCTCTTTGCGGATGATCTTTTAATGTTCAGTCATGGGGATTTGATTTCAGCTCAACTTTTGCTTGATTCTTTGCATACCTTCTCTATGTTTTCAAGCATGGAAATGAATACTTCCAAAAGTCAGTTTTACTTATCCCCAGATGTCAGTCATTTAAGCCGTAGGATGAAACTTATGTCTGATATATAGCAAGGATATCTCCCCTTTAGGTATCTTGGTGTTCCTTTCATTACAGGTCGTCTTTATAGGAGGGATTGTGCTTCTCTTATTGATAGAATAGATAATAGGATCAATCGTTAGACTCATAAGAGTCATTCTTATGCGGGTAGACTTTAATTGGTTATCTTTGTACTCTCTTCCTTCCATATCTACTGGTCCTCTCATCTTATTCTTCCCTCTTCTATCCTTAAGGACATTGAGGCTAAGCTTAGGAACTTTTTATGGGCAAGAAAGGTAGTTTCCAATTCTCAGGCTAGGGTGAAGTGGAGTGACATCTGTCGTCTTAAAAAGGAAGGGGGCCTAGGAGTAAAACACTTGACTATTTGGAATTAAGTACTGTTAGGAAAATGGATATGGTATTTGTTTGAAGATAAGGAAGCTTTTTAGGTGAAGTGGGTTCATACAATAATATTGCGAAGGCATAATTTTTGGAGTGCTCAGCCTATCTATAATATTTCTTGGAGTTGGAGAAAGATTTTAACAATTCGGGACAAGTTGTGTCATCAATTTAGATTTAGGATTAGAGACGGTATGTCTACTCTTTTCTGGCAGGATCCTTGGCACCCGCGTGATATTTTGAAGTCTTTGTCAACACCAAGGGAGATTAATGGCTCGGAGCTTCCGCTCACAGCACATGTTTCTGATGTGATCTTTAATGATACCTGGAGCTGGAGTGAGGTATCCATAGACCTTCTTAGATAGCTGGCTCCCCCATCTTATTCCCCCAATAGTTCCTTACCAGACTGTTTGGAATGGTTAGCTAGCCCTACCAAGTGTTATACCAATGTGTCAGCCTACCAATTATTGCGTACTCCTTTACCAGTTGTCCCTTGGCACAAACTGGGCTGGTCTAAATACAGTAAACCTCGATGCTCCTTTACCAGTTGTCCCTTGGCACAAACTGGTCTGGTCTAAATACAGTAAACCTCGATGCTTCTGTACCTTATGGCTTGCTTTCCTACAGAAGCTTCCAACCAAGGATAAACTTACATTCCTCTATATTCCTAACCACTGTTCCCTGTGCCTTTCAGCAAATGAATCCATAGATCACTTATTTTTTGAATGCTCCTTTTCAAAAGCTATTTGGGACCATTGTCTTATCCATTTTAACTTGCCTACTTTCAACCACTCTACCCTTTCAACTATTCTTTCCTGGTTCTTAACTATTTCTAGTACCAAAGTTTCAGTCATCACTCACTTCCCTCTACTGCCCTCCACCACTGTTTACCACACATGGACTCAACGTAATGCCACATCCTTCAAGAATGAAGCCTTAGTTGAGGAGTGAGTGCTTTCACGAGTAATCTCCCACGTTAGGGAACTTCTCAGCCTATACACCTAGAGGAGGTAATTTCGATTATTACTTTCTTTATTTTGCAGGTTACTTGCTCAGTCTCATCCAGGTCATAGCTTTCGAGGTTCTCTTCGGATTGTCCATGCATGCCATGCCTAGGAGCAGCACAGTTATTTCTTGGCGACAGTTTTCCTTTTGGCCATTCCGGGGCCAGGACTATGCAGTTCATTTATTTTAGTTTCTCCTAGGCTTGCTAGCTACGGGTTGGAATGTTTTAGTTAGGCTTTCTACTTGGACTTTGTATGCTTAGGCTTTATTTGGCTATGTTTCTTTGTGTTAATTGTTGTTGCTGTAGATTGGGTTTCGGGTTGCTTTTTCCATTGCTGCTGTGTTCCTTAGTTTATTTTGGTTTGCCCTGAGGCTAGTTGCTAGCTTTAGCTGGATGAGCCTTCTGTGACATAGCTTGTGAACTCTTTGTACATATTTTGATTATTTATTTATTTTTCTGAATTACCAAAAAAAAGTTGGCAAACATTTAAAAGAATATCTTCTTTAGAGATTTCAACATTTATATAATTTTTTATCCAACTTCTAAACTATGAACCTCTTGTTCTGATTAATTAGACTAGACTTGCAGAATTTATGAGAATAAACCGTCTATCTCTCCCTCCTCCTTTCCATGTTGGTCTAACTTCTTTCCATTTTAAGCTGTGATTGTTTTCCAAAAAAGTCAGGTTGTAGTAGAAGGTTAAATTATAAAAGAGTGTTTAAGTGATTGTAAATTGTATTGAATATCAGCATAGCTAATTTCAAGCAATTATCATTTCTGTCTTTCTTTCTGATTGCTAAGTATGTGATTTCAGTCAAGGATGAGAATAATAAGGAAATGTCAAATACACAAATAGGAGTCTGAAAGGTTAGGTGGATGTCCAAGATTTTGGAACATTTGTGATCTACCTTCATTTAAGCTGGTTGGGTGATAAATTCCCAGTGGTAAAGCTTTTCACAGTACCTTAAGTTACTAAATAGTACTCAATTTGGTAACAAAACCTTATTACCTGAATCTAATTTATCTGAATAAATATAACAAAAACTCCCTTCAGCATTTTGCTATTCAATGATTAAGGATTCAATAATGAACTGATCACTCTAAGATTGGATATCAATTATGCACAACTTGACTTTAGAAATTCTCGTCATTATTTTGATAGGCATGGATAGAAAAAATATAGACAATTTTAACTGTATTAAAAATTTCCAATTAGGTTAATTAAGCTGCGCACAAGAACTAGCATGAAATGCACAATTAGATGAAAGAACATAGAAATCAGCAGGGACATTCACACAAATTAAGCAGAGGGAATAATGCGTTCTTTTTCAAAAAAAAAATTGTAGGGAGCTATAACGGATCTAACACAAGATCCAATAACAAGTAAAATAAGGGATTGATTGATTAGGTTTTACCTCACCAGTCCAAAGGAAGAAATCAAACGAGGTTCAGGATGTATATAACAAAAATTATCCAACTTGACTCCACTTTCAGAGATTCCAATATCAGGTGACTGCTCAACAAGTATAACAGAAGTGATATTAGTAGTTTCTCAAGAAAAGAAAGAAAAGAAAACTTACAAAGGCTGTCAATGATTATCTCAAAAATAAACACACGATGCTGAACTCAAAATGCAAGAAAGGAAGTGATCAGCATTTCAGGACATTGTGCATGGAAGTGCATAAAAGCAAAAGAAGAGGAACAGAAAATAGAATTAGTGCGAGAAAAATACCCAGAAATTCATTGCTGCATTGGAAATACCCAGATAAAATACCCATATGAAAAAATCCCCCCCACCCAATTGAAACCCATCACCTAATCGAAACAATACAAATAACTTACCTAGAATCACGAACTGGTAGAACGCTGGAATCACGAACTAGAGAAGAGAATCACGTATATGAAGAATTGGAAGAAGTTTCGGGAGGGAGGCTTACGTTTCATACGTCGAAGAAGGATAAAGTTGTCTTCAATAAGAATAACTCTTCTTTGAATAGATAAAGATAAGTCAGAATGAGTTTTATCTATTCTCCAAATTTTAAGATAGGTTGGAATGAGTTTTATCTATTCTCCAAATTTTAAGAATAGATATTATTGATGATTAGTTATTTTGCCTTTATTTCTAACCAAATACAGATTTAATAATATGTTAGGAATGGAATAACTATTGCAATGAACCAAATAGCCCGTTAAACTCTTAAACCATAATTTACCAAATAGTTCCCAAAACATATCATTACTTATCAAATTCCTCATTAGTTTCAAAAAAGATGATTGTTTATCATATAAAAAAGTATTCTACATAACATAACATAACTATCAGAGTTGTCACACTCAAAATATATACAGTCAAAAACTTTACACAATTAAACTGCTGGCGCCACCTATTCTCCACTCTATCGATGACGTACACTGGTGTTATCGGTAATAACTAGATCTCCTAAAAAAATAACAGCAAGGGGTGTGCCATCAACTCAGTGAAGATAACCGACCTTACCCTTAAAATCAAGTAACTCAATAATTAATTATAATACTTAGTCAACTGATTAAATCATACGTAAAATACGTATATACACAACAATCCTCAGTCTAATCTAAACAGTTAACAAACATCTAAATTTTTTTTTCAAATTATGATTAACACAAATATAATTTCAACTGCCATTTATGTTTTATTCTAATATTTAACTGATTTTTCTAGACCCAGCTTAACCTAGTAGGCGTACATCTAATAATTTATTCGCTCATCTCATCAAAATCTCTCATAAGTAGAAACATGATTAAATGTATAAATATTGGCACAGGATACCTCAATTTCTCAATCTTCACCCCGATACTGCTCCAGTACCTAACCATCGACACAAAATATCCCCAGGACTCAGGATATTCCGGTACCATTCTGGTACCTGGTCATCGGCATAGGGCACTAGAAGAAAACAACATAATTTACGACGTTTAAAAAACGTCATAAAATCTCCAAAAACGTCACATAATACAATTTGTGACGTTTTAAAAAACGTCGCCAAATGTGGTGTAGACAAAAGGTTTTTGCGATGTTTCCCATAAAATGTCACAAAAAATACGGACATTTCGTGACGTTTTAATTAACGTCATTGAAAGATTGGACATTCTGTGATGTTTTTTGAAAACGGAAAGTCACATTCTGCGACGTTTTTTGAAAATGTCACATTTCGCGATGTTATACAAAAAACATCGCAGATAATTGTATAATTTTTTAATTATTATTTTTTTCCATTTTCCAAAAATCATTTTAATTTAATAATTTTTTTAAAATTATTTTTTTAAATACAAATTTTTTAAATCTTATTTGTTTAATAACTATTCAATATTATTTATGAATTTTTTCATTTAATAATTCTTCGTTTCTTTTAGTATATCATTGATTCTAATAATTATTCATGTATCACAAGAATTTCATACCTACAAACAATGTATTATTTAGTTACAATTCACAAACATGTCATAATATACTAATTAATATCAAAAGTACGTTATAAGTGTATAGTAAATAGTCATAAGTATATCATACATCAATATGAGTACATATATCTAACCTAAACGAATATTATTTGTAGAACATAAAAGTTTCAAGAGCTTTTTTTGCTATTCAAATTCAATTCTTTGTTGTTCGACTTCGGTAGTTAGTCGATTCTGCATTTGTTCAACTTTTTTATTCAATTCATCGACTTGAG
>JAOTAX010034530.1:0-11244 GCA_025629825.1 Erythroxylum guanchezii
CCATCCTCACTCACACTCTCAGTTTTATTCCTTTATGTTTGTACAGAACACTAGTAGCCTCTACAGCTGTCAATTCTATTACAGATACTACAATACAATAGCCAATAAGATTTCTTCATTTCTAGTATAAGAACCCACTTCTATACATGTTCAAATTATGATGAAATACGAAATTTATTCATCAACAAATCTTTTTTTTCAATAGTCATTACGACACTTTTATTAGTGAGAGTAATTAGGAGAGTGTCGATCAAAGCATTACGACTAATAGAGAAATTTGAGTTATTGCATAAATGAAAATGTGTATAACTTGATATAGTTATCAAGAGATTACTTCCGAAAAAAATTTCAGAATTTCGTATTGTTAAATTAAAAATGTATTTTAGGAATCCCTACCTTAAGACTTTCCAAAATTTTTAACACAAAAATGTGTCAAATACAATCAAAAAATTTTTTAATAAAGAATTTACGAAAATGTGAAGTCAGATATTATAATTATATTTGCTTTAAGAAAAAGTTAAATTAAAATTTAAGATTTTAACTAAATTTTAATTTAAATCATAATGTTTCAATATAATTATAGTCGAGCATGAACTTAGCAAAGAGCTAAAGATAATACATCATTAGACATTGGACTGGAACTTCTTTGGAGAGTACCCATCTGAGTTACACTGGTCATCGCCAATGGTCTTCAACATATTACGTCGTATTCCTTGACCTGAAAACCCTCAATCTTCCTTTTTGTTTATGTGATTAATTCTATTTAAAATGGAAACAGTATATGCACAAAATAAGAAGTTGCATTCATAAAAGACAATATTTCTTAGGATCCAAAAAAGTCATTTTCACCAAATATTTTGTTTTGTGTATTCGTGAGTATCCTAATAAATATATACAGAAAAACAAAGCAGGAAAATAAAGAGTTGAACTTTTTTAATAACTGACACAAATTTACAATAAAAAGCTACTCTATTTGTGGAGTTAAACCTAAGGATATATGCTTAGAACTAAGAAATGCAACCACTAACTCCTAATAAATTGCAACAAACTTCAATAAAGCCACCTAAGCTACATATTCTCCTAAAGATTAGGTAAAACCAAAACAAACTAAAACCACTAAGAAAAGAAACTCCTATTGACATCATAAATTAAGAAATAAAATAAATATTTCCAACAATTCCTCCCTTAAATTAAAAGTTTTTAAACATTTAGTTTAATAAGACTTATCAAGTGTGTAAAAACTTCCTTAGCTTTTATGTCAACATTCTGATTCTTCACTCTTGCGGTAGACAAAATCAATGATTCTTTCGTTTGTGAGGTCCCTTAGAAAGTGAAACTTTACATCTATGTACTTGCTTCTTCTATGTAGGATAGAAATTTAGAGAGTTTGATAGCTGAATTATTGTCATATTAAATTGTAGTAGCTCCCTCTTGCTTGAAATGTAGCTCTTCAAGTATTTTTCATAGCCAAATTACTTGACAGGCATAAGCTGTTGTAGCTACAAACTCTATTTCAGTTGTTGACAACATGATAATTGCTTTCTTTTTTGAAGATCATGAAATAGCTCATGAACCAAGCATGAAAACATATCCTAAAGTGCTTTTTTCTATCATCTTGATCTCTAACATAATCATTATTTGTAAAGCTAAATAAATTTGACTTTTCACCATTCTTTTAGAACAACCTATAACTAGCAGTCCCTTACAAGTGCAAAAGATTCTTTTTGTAGCTAAGAGATGAATGTCCTTTGGACACTCCATGAATCTATTTATAAGATTTACAATATGTATTATGTTAAGTCTTGTTGTGGTTAAATATATCAAACTTCCTACAATCTGCTTGTAAAGCGCGCTGTCAATCTTCCTTCCTTTAGAATTTCGAATAAGCTTTAGAGCTACTTCAATAAGTGTGCTAATAGAATTACAATTTTTCATTTGAAACCTATCCAAAATTTCTTGCATAAATTTCCTTTGAGAAATAAAAATTCCACCTGTTGATTGCATCATGCTAAAAAAATAATGCACCTTTTTAAGATTAGACACATCAAATTCAAGCATAATAAACTCTTTAAATTTGTCAAACATGGCACTATCATTTCCAGTAAAAATAAGATCTTCCACATATAAGCAAATAATAGGCAATTTCCCTCCACCTCCAATCTTTGTAAAAAGCGTATGCTCGTATGGACACTTTTTAAACCCTTCCTTAGAAAAATAATTATTTATAAGAATATACCAATCATGTGAAGCTTGTTTTAGTCTATATAATACCTTTTTAAGTTTATATACCTTATTTTCTCTTCCAAGTTTTACATAACCGGTAGGCTGATTGACAAATACTTGTTCTTGAAGATCACCATGCAAGAATGTTGACTCTATATCCAATTGAAAGATAGGCCATAAATGTTGTGCTGCTAATGCAATCACCACTTTGATCATCTCATGTCTTACAACAGGAGCAAAGACTTCTCTATAATCCATCAAAACTCTTGCTTATAGCCTTTAGTAAAGCATGCCTTATACGTGTCAACTTCTCCATGCTCCTTAAATTTCGTCTTCTACACCCACTTGACACTAATTGTCTTGTGCCCTTTTGGAAGATTAGTCAACTCCCAAATGTTGTTCAATTTAATGATTACAACTTCTTTATTCATCGCCTTTCTCCATTTTGATTCTTTAATAGACTCTTTGAAATTTGTAAGATCACAATTGGAAAATAGAGCAAAATGTGTAAGTGGTTCTCATAATGGTAAATTCTAGTTACCTCATAATTAGCCATCTATGCAGGTCTTTTTCTAACACGTTGAGATCGTTCTTTGTTTTTTGCTATTGTTGCCAAGCTTGGAACATCTGCTAGACCGTTTGGTGGAATTTGTTCATCATTTTCTATACGTTGCTACATCTCCTATTCGTTAAATCTGTCAAAGTTGACAAGTATTTGTTGTTCAGCGACATTATTGTTCCATGGCCAAAAACTTTCTTATCAAAAACTGCATCATAACTGATAACAATTTTCCTAGTGATATAATTGTAAAACTTATAAGCTTTTGATTGATCACTAACACACAAAAGAAGCATTTCTCTTCCTTTGTTATCTAGCTTTGTCATCTTCTAGTACAAATTTCTTATCAAAAAATGCATCATAACTGATAACAATTTCCCTAGTGATAGGATTGTAAAACTTATAAACTTTGGATTGATCACTAACACCAAAAAAATGCATTTCTCTCCTTTGTTATTTAGCTCCTCTTCTAGTTCGGAATATGGGCATAGGCAACACACTCAAAAATTTTGAAATGATCTACCATTAGTTTCCGTCTGCTCCATGTCTCTTTTGATATCATATTTTGAATAGCAAATGTGAGACTTCTATTCAAAGTATGAATGCTTCAATTAACTACTTCATAGAGATGTCAACGACCCGATCCATGGGCTAGGTGGCCCATAGCCTAACAACCACAGGCGGTTTAGGCCGGCTCGACCTAACCTTATATTTGTTAAATTAAAAACGATGTCATTTTTGACATTCCAGTCAAGCCAAACAATTTTGGCCCATGGCCTGGTCAACCTGGGCCTGGACAAAATTGGCATTCCTACTACTTCAGGCTAGAAGGTTTTTAGAATGTCACTCCTTTTCAAAATGCTTTGCACCATATTCAAAATAGTGCAATTTTTCTGCTCACAAAATCCATTTTGTTAAAGTGTGTAAACTATAGTAAGTTGCTTTCTGATTCCATGGCTCTCACAAAATTTTGTGAATTCTTGTGAGATATTCTCCGTCATAGTCTCTACGAAGAACTTTGATCAAGCTGCCTATTTCTTTCTCAACCAGTATTTTATGGTTTTTGAAAGTTGCAAAAGCTTCAGATTTTTCTTGCAAAAAATAAACTTAAGCTTTTCGAATAAAATTGTCAATAAAGGTAATTATATATCTTTTACCTCCATTTGAAGATGAATTTATAAGGCCACAAAGGTTATAATGCACTAACTTTAACTCATTCTTTACTCTTCATGACTTTCCTTGTGGAAATTGATTATGATGTTTGCTAACAACACATTCTTCACAAACTTAAGTTGAAATAGATATTTGAGGAAGGCCAATTACCATATTTTTCTACTTAGAGCCTTCAATCTACCGAAAATTAGGTGACTATAATGAAAATGCCATAGCCTTGCTGCATCCTTCAGTTTTGGTATGAAGCATAAATAAGTGGTGTTGCAGAGATAAAGAGGGAACATATGATTAGCACTCATGTTAACATGAGTAATTAAGCTCAACTCTATATCTTGGATTTAACATACTCCATCATTGATAAAAATTTCATTCCCATTTTCTTGCAGTTGACCCACACTAAGCAAGTTAGTCTTTAAATCTGGAACAAAAAGAACATTAGAGATAGTATGTGTGGACTTTTCCTTGGTTTGGAGAATGACCCTTCCTTTTTCCATAACAGTTACTATGGATTTGTCACCAAACTTGACAATTTTGAGAAAAGATACTAGGTCAGAAAATGTCTTCTTATCTCTGCAAATATGGTTGCTGCATTTGATATCTAAATACCATATGTTTTGTTGAGTTTCTTCATTCACGTTACACACTATCAAAAGAGACCTCTTCTTCTTTTCTACAAAGTTAGTTCTTTCTCTATTTTGCCTATTTAAATTAGTTCGAAATTCTGATTGATAATGGACATACCTATGATAATGGTAACATTCAACATTGGACTTGTCTACTAACTTTGGTCTCTGAGTTATTGAGTGATGGCCTCCTTGCTCTCTTCCTCTTCCTTGAAATTATTTTTTTGGGCATTGGTAGTGTTATTTTTGTTTGCCATGATCATTGCTTCCTCTACCTTTAGCTCTGCCTCCACCTCGTCCTCTATCTCCTTTCGATGTCAAGTAATATTTTGTTGAGGCCTTTAATACTTACTCTTCTTTCTCTTGTTGGTTAATTTTTTATTTATAAACTAGCAAGGAACTTTACATTTCATCAATTGAAAGTTCCTCAATGGCATTAGCTTCCTTAATAGAGCAGACAACAAAATTAAATTTTCGAGTCCTAAACCAAAGAATCTTCTCAACAATAGTTACATCCTATGTCTTATCACTGTGGATTTGCTTCTTGTTAATGATTGTTATAGTATTTTGAACTATGAACGAAGTGCTTGAAGTTGCTGCATCTTTGCCCTTGCAGAACCTTGTTCCTTCTTCATGGAATCCTAAATATGTTTGGACGTGTCCTTGCAAAGAACGCTTTCTAAGATTGAGCAATCAATTGCTTGGAAAAGCTAATTTTTGCTTTGAGATCCTTCAAACATTGTACTTTTAGTTTTGTTCTTCATGCATCTGTCACTATTGTGTTAACTATTGGTTCATTTATTCCATTGGAGACAACCTGCCAATATTCTTTAGATCTTAAGATGTTCTCCATTAACATATTCAAATGGTCATAGTGTCCATTGAAGTGTGAGATAGCAAGTTGAACGTAGTCGTCAGTAGCCACAAGGAATGTTGTTGATACAAAATAAAATAAAGAGAGTAAAAAAAAGTTGTTGCAATACGTCATTCTATCTCACGATTACTCTTTATTTTCGCTATTTTTATCTCTCTGTACTTACAAGCACTCCCACACTTCCCTCTTTATAATACCAAAGATAAGAAAGAAAGCTATTGTTATACACCCTCTTTTTATCGTGACTTTCTCTAAACCAAGCTCTGATACCATTGATAAATATATATAGAAAGAAAAACAAACGAGAGAAATCAAGAACTGAACTTTTATTACTCTTAACAACTAACACACATTCACAATAAGAAGCTACCCTATTTATAGAGCTAAGCTCAACGAACATATGCTTAAAACTAGGAAGTGCAACCACTAACTCCTAATAAATTGCAACAAACTTCAATAAAACCACCTAAAGCTATGTATTCTTATAAAGCTTAGATAAAACCGAAACAAATCCGAACCACTAAAGAAACAAACTCCTATTGACATGTTTAACTAAGAAGTGAAACAAATATTTCCAACATATCCAACAAACATAAAAATTTATAGTATTTAGGTCTTGTTTGGTATAACCAATAATAATAAGGTGAAAATGGGAATGCAACGTTTATTCCCTAACTTTTAGTTGTTTAGTTAGTGGTAATAGATATCTAATCCAATACTTGTCTAAAGAGTTGGATCATCACTTTGGGGATGTAATTAATTAAAAACTTAGATGAAAATTTTTTACATATAAATTGGAAAATGTTAAGTCTTCATCATAAGATAATTTTAGAAATATTAATAAAAGAGAGCTTTGTTAACTAGGACCTATATGATTTGATATATTGTCAATATATCCCTTAACCGTTAAAAACTATAATCTTATAACACTCGTTCTTAAAAAATTTAATTACAGTTTCTAAAATAACATCTTTTTTGTTACGAGATAGCATAAATGGCACTTCATGTCATTATTTTCGAGTTTACAGTTAAGATTATTAACAAAAGTTATAAGTGGTAGGGAAGATAAGAGCTATAAAATCTAAATTATAAAGAGGTATTGATAATTTTAAAAATTAAATACATGGATAATGTGCTAAAATATAAGGTGATTGAATAAATTTAACTCTTAATAAAATCAAATTACCTCATATAGTGTTTCCTTAAGACTGCCATGGAACTATCACAAACTTTCAGATATAGGCCTAAAACTAACCTAAATTAGTTAAGATTATAAGGTAAGTATTTGTCTAAATTTGTCTCTCAAGCTAACTGATGATGACATAAGTTTTAGATTTAGTAGATCCAAAAAAAGTTATTTATTATACAACTGGTGTTTAACTTAAGTAGTTAAAACTTATTATTACAATGAAATTTATAAAATTAGTTCAAGTCAAACAAAGATTGCTTTCAGAGTCTCCAAGCTACTTGGCTCTCCAAGGGCAACTTTATTTGTAATTAGTCAAGAATCAATAAACTGAAATTGGAGATGAATTTTATTGGTAGTGTTTATCTTAAGTATATTTACTAATTTAAAATTTTTATATTCGAATTATTATTAAAGAGTTATTTCTCACTTTATTAATTTAAATAATAATAGATTGGAAATAGAGAAACATAAAATCTATAAATATTAATTAAATCAAAATTTAAATTATTAATTTATTCAATAATTTATTCAAAATGCATAATTTACAATATATATTTTTTTTTGAATAGTAATGGCTAGTATTAAGCGAGATCCAACATCATTACAGCAGAAATGAAATTGGGGGAAACAGAACCCCAATGAAGAGAGCCAAAAATAGAACTAGATGCCGAAGCTAGCAAATGGGCAACTTGATTCGCTGACCTCTTAACATGAGAAACAGCTATAGATCGAAAGTGATCTAACAAGCGGTGAATATCGGAAACCAAACCACCCAGATAGGAGCCATTTGGTTTTCCGCGAATAGCGGCAACCAATTCCAGACAATCCAATTCAACGACAATCTGACAGTCGGTAACAGCACCCTTCAACCAGCTAAGCGCCTCCCGCAACCCAACAGCCTCGGCGGTAACGGGGTTTGCTGCCACGCCATTATTGCACATACCACCACCAACACAAAAACCCAGATGATCGCGGAGGATCCATCCCCCCCCTGCGACACCAGAGGCAGGCTTATACATGGAATCCACATTTAACTTCAAAGTACCTGCGGGGGGCGGCTCCCATGTCAATGGGGACGACTCAGTGGTGGGGATAACACCAGCTTGCCTCGCCGCCATCGCAGTCTTCCACTCGGAAACTAGACGGGCGGCGACAGAACATATAGCGGCAACAGAGGGACGGCGCTGGTGCCAAACAAAGGCGTTTCTGGATCGCCAAATCTCCCACAAGATGGCCACACCGCGCTGCTGCTACTCCAGTGTCCAAAGCGGTAGGATGTCGTGCAACCAATGGTGAATAGACGGCACGGTAACCCATATCGGCAAGCCACTCCTACACCATACGGCCCTGGTAAAGACACACTCAAAAAAGAGATGGCAGATGGTTTCAACTTGTTGGCGACAGAAGGTGCAAACCTCATCAATGTCAATACGGCGAGAACGCAACCGTTCTTTCACTGGCAGAAAACCACGAAGGCAACGCCATAAGAAGTTGAGAATCTTCTTAGGTAGATCTAACTGCCATAACCAGCGCCATGGAAGAGTCAATAACGACGGGTTAACCAGAAGTCGGCGCATCAGCAAACGATAGCCACTTTTAACAGTATAGAGGCCACTGTTATCAGCCGACCAAGTCCAAACGTCATCGCAGTCATGTCTGAAACAAGGGATTTGCGTGACAGCAGCCACCTCCTCCGGGGAGAGGAACAAAGCGAGCTTCGCCGAGTCCCACTGCCATCCATTCTCACTGCGGAGGTTAGCAACCGTGAGGGGCTCCCTGCTTGCAGTGTTCAATGAGTGCAGGCGGAACCCAGGGAGAGAGGGAATCCATGGGTCATCGAAGACTGAAATCGCAGTGCCCCGGCCAACTCTGTATAAACACCCTACGCGGAGGATGTCTTGCGCTGTAATGAAACTCCGCCACATACAGCTGGGGTGCGAGCCAGCGGTGGCATCTAGGAAGCCACCCGTAGGAAAGTAGCGAGCCTTATAAATTCGGGTCACCAAAGAAGAAGGTCGACTAAGAAACCTCCACCCCTGTTTCACCACCAGTGCTAAATTGAAGGCCCGAAGACTCCGAAAGCCTAAGCCACCCTGGTGCTTCGGCTGCGCCATATTGTCCCAAGAGGACCAATGAAGAGCTGGACCTATGGAACCAGAATGTTGCCACCAAAACCGATTCATCAATTTCTCAATTTTATCAATAATCAACAATAATTTATCAAGTGTTTATACGTAAAAGGTTAATAATCATAATTTTCATTCCATATAAAAAATGTTGAGGTAGAGATAGACTTTATGAATAGTTGGTTTTAGAGTCGTTGCCAATGTCAGAGGTGTTGAAGTTGACATGGGAAATTCAGTCCTATTCTTTGAGAATGATTTTACTGAAAACAAAAACAATATAAAGTAGCTATTGGCATGTTCAATGGAGTTTTGGTTCTCTCTGTATGTCTTTATTATGGGACATACGTACGAGGAAGGCTAACATAGCATCTAACATAGCGTTAGTTATATTGCCTTGGAAAATCCAAAGCTAACATTCTTTTGATTGTTTGTACGTACTGAATTATCTATTAAAGATTTGTAAAATATATAAAATTAAGGGTTTTTATGACGAAAAAGTTTTGACGCATAAATTAGACTTGTGATATTTAGTATTTAGAGCTATTTGAGATAAAAATGAGAAAATATTGATTTTATTTCTTTTTTAAAAATTAAATTAAATTATAATTAAAAATTTTAAAATGTTTATATTATATAATCCTAAATTATGTAAAATTAAAACACGTGAATAAATTGATTTATTTTGTACTGTCATATGGGTCTTCTCTTGATATTGAATATGTTCTTCCCTTGATGGTAATTTTCAGTTATGTCACATTGTTGCTAGCTATTCTACAGGGTCTTTTGGTTGGATTTTAGGTATCAGATTAATCTCTTGTCACCTTAGTACGTTGGCGTGTCCTGATAAACTTTATGAAAATACAAAATAAACACTACATACTCATCGACGATCAATCATAACTGTCAGAAATCTTACTGACGGAATAACCATAGAGTCGGCAAACACTCCAATGGAAAGGAAAAGTTCGTAGGTAAATTTACCGACGGTCACAGCCATTCGTCGGTATATTTACCGACAATTACATAATATATCCATCGATAAATTTACTTACGGTTATTTTAATGACGCCTTTATCCGTTGGTTGATTCAATCGTTAATTCATATTACCAACGGAATCTAAATATTTTCTGTCAGTAATTTTCATCGTCATTCGCCAAATGACATTTTTCTTATATTGTAATAATGCAGTGAGTTTCCAACATCTTGAAGTCCCACCACTTAACATCTTTTCTATACGTTTGGTTTTATATCCAAAAATCATGAAGCAAATTGTTTGATCCGGCTCTGGATTCAATTTCAGATTATGCAAGTTTTACATTTTAGGAATTAATTCAAAATTTTAGAATTATTAAAATTTCTTTAGAACATGTCTTAATTTTTTTTAATTTTATCTTATAGCTAAATTTATTGACTGAAATATCTATTTTAGTTTTTCTATTTTGCCTATATAAGAAAACTAAGTTTATTAATAAAACAAATTGAGTGTTAAGAAATCTTTTATCTTTTCCTTTTCTCACCTTATACATGTTCTTTTCTTTAAATTCCAACATTACAGTATAAATTAACTTGGACTAGGCTTCCTTTTGAGTTGCATTTCACACAAGTCATATTCAAGGATATAACTTGTATCGCTATGGATTATGAAATATCAAAACTTTGGAAAACAAGGAAACCAATGAACACAAAATGACGACATCTTTCTCTCCAAGGAAAGAAAAGTTTAGGTCGGTAAGAACTTGTCTGGCTATGCTTAGAACCGTGATCATTAATTCAAATGTTGAAAGCCAACTGTACCAAGAGAGATACGTAGAGGACCACTGGCACAGACAATTTCCTCCACTCGTAAACATTATTCGTGCCTGCGTAAAGATACCTGCAGATCAGTACAGCTTCCTTTTGATTCTTTCTTCGTCGACTTTTCCATCTGTGACTTCAGTGATGACGCCTTAAGTGCATGCCAATTCTGTACGTTGTTGAATTGAGTTGTCTTGAGCAGCTTGAAGTGCTGAAACTAGTGGAGGAATTAGCAATGTCAATGAAGATAAGGAAGAAGAAGAAGCTGAAGAGAGGGCCGAAAAAGCTCCAGTGCAGGTGGAGATTGGAAATGATGATTTTGAGTATAATTCAGGACTGTATGGATTCACTACAAGAAAAATTAGTTTCAGCAACTATTATTAATGGTTGCTAAAAGTAAGAAAATGGTCGTTAAACGCTATAGCGACCAAAATTGGGTTGGTCACAAGTGGTCACTATAGGATTGTTACTAAAAGTACTCAGTGACGAGTTATTACGTTGGTCGTTAAAAATGCATTATTAACAACCATTTAAAATTGATCACTAAAGGTAGAATTATTAGTGATCAAACTTATACTTGCTAATGTAAAATTTTATGGTCGCTGTAATATTAGAATGGTTGCTATAGTTATGCATACTGCGACCAAATTATTTTTGTTGCTAAAAAATAATCTTATAGCAA
>JAOTAX010034538.1:0-11243 GCA_025629825.1 Erythroxylum guanchezii
TAGAAAAAGAAGTCCTAATTTACAGAACTTATCCTTATCCTTTAGGACTCCCATAATTCTAGCAACTAGAAACTAAATTGTACAAACAGAACAAAACAAAAAAATTAGATTCCTATCCTATCCCTAACTAGGAACACAGTCTTTATTCTAAAATAAATAATCAGTCAGTCTTGTTTTTCTTTTGTATATCTCTGTCCCACAAATGCATCATCCAAAGCAAATTCTGCAACTATGATACTGTCATATTCGATAAAGAATTGCAGTTCCAAGGTAAAGGGTAGAGTATATAACAATGCATTCTTAACTTTATCAGCAAAACGTTTTCAGGCATCAAATCTGCAACTGGGTCAATTCACCATATAACTACTGATTAAAAGTTAACAGTGAAATTAGTCTATTAAGTTTAACACTTTTAAATTAATCAATACGCAAACCAAGCAAAGATGAGAACTAAAATGCCTTATTTGTACAACTACATGAAAATGCACTAGTTCTTGTAGCTTTGGCTACTACTCAACTCAAATTTAAAGGATTAGACTTAAGTTTCAATGACTTACCTCAAACAACACGCACATGCACTACTCCGACTGGTGATGATAGAGGGCCGACTGTGATGAAGCAATCTGCACAGATTCTAAGCGCGACAAAAATGAGAGAGGGAAGGTTAAAATGATGAAGAGGGAATGGGAGAAACGCAGGCTCGGGAGACTCACGAAGATGAGAGAGGGAACGAGGTTGGATGCGGGAGACTCACGAAGATGAGAGAGGGATTCGGTTTTCGTTTGGAAAATTGGGGGGAGGGGAAATTAATTACGTGGACCTGGCCTTCCCCGACGTCTATTTCTCCAAAACGACGTTCATTCTATTTTGCGACGTCTTCCCACCAAAACGACGTTAAACACTTCCTTTATCCCCGACGTCTTAATACAACGTCGCAGAATATTCCATCTTTTCGTGACGGTTTTCTAGACGTCGTGAAAGGCTCAGACCATTCACGACGTCTACTTTAAAAACGACGTTAAAGGTGTTGTTTTGTTGTAGTGCTCCTTCATTTTTGATCCGCTTTCAATGAAATTTGTGTCAATAGATTCAAATTTCAACGATCTATTAAAGCCCTCAACAAATTTCATAAAATAAGCTACTAAATTGGTTCGGAAAAAAATCGAAAGAAAACGCTTTATGTTTCGGTTTTTTGAGTTCTGAGTTTTAAACAACAGACAACAAAAAAATGCAACAACCTGACCACACGATTTGCCAAACCAAAACAAGCCAACAATAATAAATCAGGTTTCAAAGAAAACACCCAACAAAACCAAAAACCCCAAATTCTATTAAAATAATCATCTCGAAAATTACCCAAAATTAGCAGTCACAATTAGGGTTAACCTAGCTCTGATACCAATTGAAAGATAGTGCAACACGAAATTACAGATTAATAGCATAATTAATCTACACAAGTAATTAACCCTAGAATTGCAACATACTATATTCAACAATTGGATGGATAAATTCCTAAAATTAGAGAAACATTGAATCCATTGTAATATTCTGAATTGGGGAAACATTGAATCCATTGTAATGTTCTGTCAAACGGAGCAACAGAGACGCAGAGGATTTGAAGCGATGTAATAGAGATGCAGAGGATTTACTACTGCTATTCCGAACCTTTAATCAGCAAAAACACATACAGTTCTCAATGGGGCAACTGTATTTGAAGTCGGCTAGCAGTAGGGCCTCCTGTGTACTGCAAAACATGGGCCAAGCCTACCCATCATAGCAATCTCATGAACACAGGCCCAATGACACATTAAAGAGAGAATTAACAAGCCCAATTACCTTGACATCAAATTAATCGGAGTTTGTACAAAATTATGTTTATTATGTTAGTCCACAAAATAATGATAAAATTCTATCAATTCTATCATTATAGTGTGATCTATGGTTGGAAATAATCTCCCAATTAGCACCAAAAAACTTAGTACCAAAGAGGGAGAGGGACGACACACAAGCTAGAGCCAACAGCACTTCACTAGGGATCTTTTAAACCACACAAATTCTTCAAAAGCTGGTTGACTGCTAAACCCAGAATTCACACTGCACTTTCCTTTCCACTTTTTATACTGCAAATACTTGAATATCACCAATCTTCCAAGTCTACGAGATACGTGAAATGCATCGTTTCTTCTTTTCTTTTTCATGGAAATTCAGAGAAAACTTTCCAACCACCACCAACGTATAGGATACGAGTTGGGTAGTCAATATTAATCAGACTTGTCGGAACAAGGAAAGAAAAGAACTAATATCTTAGAAAAGGCAGCGATATCGTCGGGGTATTCTGTCTTTGCATCTCCGATTCTTAACGCGGTTTTTTACTGATTTTCTTCGACATCACTGTTTAGGCTTCCTGGAAACTACCTCGAGTCTGAACGAAAAAGTTGATTCAAGTGTCAACTTCAAAAGGGCAATATTAAGGATGCTATGATGCTTTTGAGTACACTTATACCATGGTTTGTGGTTGGCTCTTATTGTAATTTTTGGTAATTGTAATTGCATTATTCTTGATTATACCTATATCTTGTACAGTTGAGCAAAAGATTCATGATCGATTTAATTCGAACCAACGTAAACTCAACAGACAAAAGTTGAAATCGAATTTCGAATCCAATTCAATTTTAAATTAAAAAAATTACGAACCTCATAAATTTGAAATTTGATTTATATTAATTTGCAGATAAAATTTTGAAATCCGACTAATTTGAAGTCAAATTCTGCCCTAAAAATTTATCGAGCTCGATCTTTTTAGGTTACGCTTGGTCTAAAAAAATTGTGTTATTGTCAACCATAAGTGTAAGTCACATTTTGCAATTCAAGATCTTGGTTTATACTAATATAAGTAACAAAATTTCAATACATATCATATTGTTCTACCTTCAAAAAGTAGTTAAGTTGAAAATGGTTATCATTCAACTTATCTTCAAGATAAATTTAACTTAGCAAATCATGTCTACAACGTTTGAAGATTTATTCTATCTAAATCCAAATTTCTATTTCATATGAAATTTAAGGAGTTTGTATATGGAAAAATTGTTTATTGGACCAATTAGAATGGTTTATATAATTTTTATTATTTGTAACATCACCATAAATGTTCATTGGACAAATTGTTATTGGATGTATATAAAATAAGGTAAACATAAAGTTTAAGTTTAAAAGGATAGTTAATAGGTAAAGTATAATTTAATCAAAATTTATATTGAATTCTGGCATGATAAAAAAAAAAAAAATTTCAGATTCAATAGACCAGTTTAATTCAATTAAAAAATGGCCTAAACAAGATATAAAACCTAAATTTTAGTTCAAAGTTTGAAATTTAGCCCAAAGTTTAATCAATCTCGAAACTGTAAATCAAGTTTAAGACTAAAATAAATATCGTCAACTCATTACCAAACTTAAGAAAAGAAAAATATATATTACAAATTTCTTGTCATATTTAACCGGATGAATAGATTATGTGTATTGAAATTATATGTATTAACTTTTGATCGGACTAATTATGTATTAATTAATCATAAAAGTATATAATTTTTTTAAGAAATTCTAGATTTATAACAGTGATTAATAATAAAAGTAAAATAAAAATTTAAAAAGAAAAAAGAAAAATAAAAGGAAAAAGCTTAGAACTCATAGGCAATATTTTAAAAAATGAATCGGTTAGACCTGTTTAACAGTAAAAACCTTGAACTGCCTAATTTTTTAGTTTAATTTAGTTTAAGAATCTTTGTTGTAAAAAACATATCAATTTATTACTTAATTCGGCTAGTTTTTGCAGACAAACCAATTTTTATAAATCAAAATAAGCAGATTAATTTTCATTTAATAATCGCTTTTTTCAATTAAATGTAAATTTTTTGACTAGTAAGGATAGTCTTCTTCAATTATTTTTCAAATTTTTTAATTTTATTTAATCTTTAACTCATTTTATGATAGTTTAATACTAGTTGAACTTTAAACTTTACACCTCTTGTTTTAACGGTTTAACTTCTGTTACAGTTTTAAAAACATTGCTCACATGTCAATAATAATACAATGAGGTAATTTAGTCAATATAGATAGACCTTAGTAATTGTAAAAGAGGACTAATAAAGTACCAAAAATTGCGATCCTTTCTCATAGATAGTTGTTTTTTCATCACCTCCATCGCCATATTTGAACTTGATTGGAGCTCGACATAGAGAGCGGTGGCCTAAATTATGGTACATTACAATAAAAACAATCAAGAAAAACAAGGAAAAGTAGGACTTGAAAGTTATAACTGTTGGAAAAATGGGTCAGGATTCGATTCCGGCTGCAGTAGAATAATTACCAAACTTTTTCGCAACCTTTGATTTCCCGAAACCAAGATCTCTTTAATTTTATAAATTGATTAACACGAGTCATAATAAAGCGGAAACTTAATTCGTACGTTATTCTGAAGCTTAATCATTGTCTTGTCGTATCTCTTGAATCATTCCTGAAATTGATATGTTTCAACCACCGTAGTCACACAAATGTCCAGCCTCTAACAGTATCTACATAATGAGTTAAGAGAACTCTGTAACTCTTACAGAGAGGGTTAAGCTAAAAGTACTAGCTCCATATAGCTTAAGCCTATTTATAATAAGCTTTGAATGTTTTAGTATTTTAATTGAAATTAAATTCTAATTTCAATTAAACTTTAATTAAAATTACAAATAATTCTAATTAAATATCAATTATGCCAATATAAGATTCAATATCTCATATTGATCATTATCTAGTAAATATCTCATATTTAATCATAAAGTTTCTCAAAGTTTACAATCAAGTCCAACTTGATTAAATTAACTTTGTTCTTTTCAACGCATCCTATATGTGAGACACATTAGGTTCCTAAAAATGTTGGCAATGATTATAAGTTATAATTCTAATTCATAATAAGAATTAGATAAATTAAAACTCCTTTTAATTTATCTTTAATTCTTCAATTAAACAATTTATAATCATAAATCAAGATTGATGTCTAGCAACGTGTAATGACTACCCAAATATTTAGGAATGTCAAAGTGGTTTTGAATAACATTTTCGTGTATTATTTTTCGTATAATTCAATCCTTTCATCATATAATGTTCTAATTAGACATAGAGCATGTAATTAATGTCTACTATATTTTGAGTCAAATCATATTAGTTCTCCGCTATTAGCTATCAATTCAATTAATGACATTTGTAAACTATTTACAAAGTGTCATTTTACCTTAACCAAGGATTTCCTAAATTAATACTAATCGAGAATAACGGAACATTCTCCTTAATTATTTCAAGGTGATGAATCCTATCTTGATCACTCAACTACCACCATATAGTTTATGCTACATCTAATGGCTACTAATTAAATGACCCATGATTAAATAGATCATAAGTAGTATCAAAACATAGCAATCCCTATACAAGATAACTTTGATGACCTCAAGTCAAAGAGTCACTTATATAATCATTGCAATGAGAATTCTATAAACATACAAGTAATGTTCCAAATGGATTTCTCATTTCGGGTCTGTTCATGAACTTGTTTTCTAACAAGCATCCACGCGTTTGTTTAAGCATCTCCATACTTTAGTCTATCAGTTCCACTACTTCATAAGGAAAAACATAACGTGTGCTAGTCTTTTTATGTTCTATTAATATTCAGTCTTAATAGAGCAATGACTAGGAATAATTTAGGGATAATACATAAATGTAATATGAATCTCATAATTATAATCTCATTATAATTTCATTTGCAATGTATAATTATCTCATGGACTTTATCATATACATTTAAGCATGTACAAGATAAAGAATTTCTTTTAAATAATTTGTTGCTAAACTACAACTAAAGTGATTAGCTGTAGGGTACAAACCAATAATCTCCCACTTGCACTAAACCAATCGTTTAAGTATGTCGTACCATATCACCATATGACGATTATCCTACTGCTGCAATAGTGGCTTAATGAGAGAATTCTACAAGATTCTCTATAGTGAGGCACTTACTTAAATCTTACAACTCCCATCTTAATTAACATCATAATTAAGAAAAATTGTTTGAACACATTCTTAGATCTTTGATGAGACATTAGCTCCTTATGCATGCCCAATGGCTTTAATGTTCTATAGTACATTACTGTCTTAAACAATGCAAGGAACTATATCAAGTTCACTAAAGAATTTATTGATCCGATTAATCATTTCCACTAAATGAAAAATGTATTACGGCTTAATTAGCAACCATTGCTACATTGGAGCCTTTCCAATCCTAAATGATAATGTTCTAAGTAAATAAACCTTAATTAGGATTTACTTCTAAAGTTATATCCTTATCATCTTGAACTCAAATATCAACTCACACATAAAGTAATGGATATCGTTAATACTTCACAAGTATCTAATATCTCAAATACTAAACATCTTTAGTACATTATCTATGTACTTGAACTTAGAATAAGTTAACAATGTCCAATCTATCTCTATAGATCTAATTCCCAGAATTAAGTTGTTACCTTTTCCTATCCAATAAGAGTTATTCTTAGACAATTATGTCTTCAACAATTGAAACTTAGAATTATCGTTCTCTATAGGCAATATATCTCCATATACTCCCACTGAAGAGGATACTCCCACTAACCTTCTTGTAGGCATGATAAATTCACTATCGTCTCTAAAACAAACTCTTTGAATTCATTGTAAAAGTGAATCTTTCAACATCTTGTAGCCTTTCAATTATACATCAAATGTATCATTAACGACACTAGTTACAATTGGATGAATTGTCATGAGATTTGAACTTTTCAAATTTCATCTTACTCTCACTACTTATCTTGAGAACCATTCTGCTATAAGTATACATTGAATCAAACAATTTGTTTGACAGGTTTGTAAAATTATATCCAACCTTTTGGATATCTCATAACCTTTTATTACCCGTTTCAGTTCCAAACTTAATGGATAATATATGCTTCAACTAAGCATCACATTTTTGAATCATTAACTTTGACTCTTTCAAAGACTTAGGCCCTGTTTGGTTGAGGGGTTAGTAATGGAACGGGATGGAACGTAATAAACTTCCATCGTTTGGTTGAGGGTAACGAAATGGGATGGAAGCGGAGGGTTTCATGTTATGTTCCATTCTATCCTAAATAGTGAAAATAAGAAACCTCCGATTTGGGGGGTTTAGGATGGAACGTAAACTAATAAACATATACTACCTAATATACCCTCAATAATTTTTCTTAATACCGATTATTTCTTCTAACCCTACCCAGACTCATTTATTATGGTTCACAAGCTTATCACACACACAGATATGTAATACGGTCCATAAGCTTATCATTTCCAGATTTCTTTTTCCGTTCTCCGTGTCCTACCACTTCTTGTTCTTCTCGTGTTGTTTATTAGCGGGGAAGCAGAAGAGGAGTTGGAGGACTTGGTCACCAGTGAGACACTTAGGATTGCAGGGTATGTACTAGCACAGATTCACTGACACGTTAGCTATCGTTATAACCACTCCATTGCTTATTACCATCTCTCCCTTTATATATCTCTTCTTATTATTTTTCTTCCCGTTCTATTTGTCTGGTGTTTGCTCAGTTTTGTTCGCTTATATATAAATGGGAAATTGTAGAGGTTTCAACTAGAATTTTGTCATATTCGATAATTTAGGGACTACTGGCTTGTCTAATATGGTATGTCTATTGTGTTCTCTGTTCTATTTTAAACCTATGCTAAAAGAGTAGTATGTTTCGTTGTGTTGGGCGTTGGCAGTCATTGTAGCAGTGGAAAAGAAAGTTGCCATTGTAGAAGGGGAAGAGCAAGTCGTCATTGTAGCAGGGGAAGAGCGTCTTCGCCGGTTAGATCACAGGTAATAGAAAATCCTTTTTTTTTTTGCATATCCTCTCTCTAATGGTAGCTAGTCTATCATTAGGTCACCTGATATTTCTTGTAACTCCTCGAGAATTGCTTCAGATCAATCCCAGAATGTATCCGCATCATTACACAAATACAATAGTCAATCTTTATTCGACCAACTCAAGCCCCTGTCCACCACCACCTTATCCTCTATCCATGGTCAAAATGCCCAACCTTTGCCCAACCCAAAGTCTATGTTGATATGTACTTTCACTAGAGGCAAAAAAGATCCCAGTTTCCATATAATCCCTGAGGTTTGAGATTTAAGACGCTTTGCGAGGAAGTTGAATGGTAGTGGTTATAGTGAAAGTGGTTTTTATGTCCGTTCTTGAGCTAATCACATATACAGTGTATCGTGGAAAATGCTCTCTTAATACTCAGTAGCCTGAAACTAACAAAAGACTCGTCTTTTTTTCAAGTGGATCAAGAACCAAAATTTATTTCTTTTAGAAACCATATTCTAGAATATCACAATGACTTCATTGAAGTTTGGGAGGCAATCCTTTTTTTCTTTGTTTTACAAGTCATTTTAACCCTCTTCACCAGAAACACCTTCAACGTTATTTCTTCCTCTTTGTCGAAACCTTCTTTTTTATCCTATTTCTATTCATTCTCGATTTTTTTAACAATATATGTCTGTTGCTTTTATTATTATATGAGTTTTGTTTTGGGTGAGGAGATTGTACTCTTATCTGTTTTGGTTCACTTTACATATAGGTCCACATATATGGGTTTACCCATTGTTCACTTTACACCGAAGTGAACAATTTCTGTTTTGGCTCACTTTACATATGGGTTGAGCTGCTAAAAATGTCGATTATTTGATTTTAAAGGCACATACATATAGGTCAGTGTTGTTGTATACTCTTGCAGGTGCATTCAACATAATGTAATACAATGATCCACTCATTTTACCGTATCTCACTCATTTTATTTGTTGTGTTGTCTGAATTTGAGGTGTTTTTCAATCATCGTTGTCTTCTTTGTTTTTGTTTTCCTATTACTTGGCATGACATTTTAGTGGGGGGATGATTCAGATGAAGCTTCCCTTACGTTGCTTTTTGTTGCTTTTATAACACCATATATAAATGGACATATCTATGTCATATTTGTTATATTTTGATTTTCACAATCTAAAAACTACTCATAATTTTATTTTTTATATATATGAACTATGAAGGTAATTGAATGAATAATCAAAAATGAAAATTGATTCGTATACATCAATTAGCACTTGTTCATGTTGCTTGTCTTATGATCTATTGGTGGGTGTTATGTAAGAGACGTGTGAAAGACAAACTTCAAATGTTTACACCATCGAAGAGATCGCAATCAAGGGAGAGTATCATGTGAAGAATTTTATTTCATTCCAATGGGAGAAATATAATTACAATGCAGCCTAAACCATTTGTCTAATTATGTGATTTATTAGCTAGAAAAGGTATGTTTGGACCCACTATAAATACAATTGTTGAAGAATAAGTAGCAAAGTTTCTATACATATTAGGGCATAATGTTACCAATCAGGAGATTGCATTCTTTTGGAGTAGATCTGGGGAAACTATAAGTCGTCATTTTCATAGCGTTTTGAAAGTAGTTATACAACTAGAAGATATATTTCTAAGACAATCTGACGTATTAGAAACCCAATCGGAAATATTGAACAATAGTAGATTCTACATGATTTTCTTTTCTTAACTTAGTATAATTATATTAAACACACATAATATTTTAGGATAATATACTTCAATGTCAAGATTGCGTTGGTGCAATTGATTGTACACATATCCGTGTGAAAGTACCTGCTCGAGATGCTCCTACATTTTGTGGGAGAAAGGATTATCCAACACAAAATGTGTTGTGTGCTTGTTCTTTTGATGTGAAGTTCACGTATGTATTGGTTAGGTGGGAAGGAATAGTATTCGATTCATGAATTATGAAAAGTTCACTAACTAGGCAGTTCTCACTTAAAATTCCTTAAGGTAAAAATAGGGCTCAAATCTTATTAACTGATAAATGTCATAAATTACATTTTGACATAGTTTTATTCATGATAGGAAAATACTATCTTATTGATGCTAGATTCATGTTATGAAGTGGACTTATTACACCTTATAGAGGGGAACGTTATCACTTGAAAGAATATTCAAGTAATCCTCCATGAAATGCTCGTGAATTACTCAATCATCGACACTCATCACTGCAATGTTATCGAAAGGGCATTTGATGTGCTGAAAAAAAGGTTCTTGATTATAGCATCCACCACAGAACCATCATATGGCATTCAGACTAAAAAAAATATTATGGCTTGTGTCATTCTGCACAATTTCTTGATTGGTGCAGATCCAAATGATCCATTTCTTAATGAAGAGTACGATGGAAGGGAAAATGATAACCAAGATGGGTATAAAAATGACGTTGAAGATGGTCCACAAAGTGGAGAAATTATAAGAGGTAACATGGCTGCTTATATGTGGGTTGATTATACTTTAGGATAGATATTGCCGCATCGCAATAAATTTATGTTTTCTATGATTTTATATTGCTTTAAAAATATGTATTGGCTACTTGTATCTAAATATGACGCTATTTATTAGTGTTGTTAATGTTTTCACATGCAATTGTGTCTTTGTAATGCTTATTCATTATTCAGGCCTTTTATATTATTTGGAAATATTTGAAGCTTCAATATTGTGTATGCTTTTATATAAATTTCAAATTTTTTAGTTAAATTTGTAACATACAAAATACCACCCCGAAGAGAGTCGTGCTTTTAGAATTAAGCTATGGATGATGCTTTGGTTGACGCATACTTGCACCAACATCGACAGGACAATTGTGTTGGTGGTACTTTCACAAAGCATGAATTTGACACAATTGAAGCTGAACTAAAGGAAAATTTTCCAGGTAAAGGAATCGATAAGGAAAAATAAAAAATCGGACCAAGATTATTGAGAACAAGTGGAGTAAGTGTTTTAATTTAATTTCAAATAGAGGTAGTGGATTTGCATGGAGTCCGTTAACAAATATGTGGATTACTGAGCTAGAAGTGTAGGAAACCTTGATCCAGCTAAACTTGTTTATTATTTTGTTGGAAGAAAATACGATATATGCTGTGATTTGGTTGATTCATTAAGTTTTTTTTTTGTAACAGGCTAAACTAGAAGCTGCTGAGTGGAGACAGAAGCCTTTTCATAACTACGAGTGTAATGCCCCAAATTAGGGGTTAGAATATTAACGGAAGTTAGTACGAATTATGTTTGTTATTTGCTTCTTAAATA
>JAOTAX010034547.1:0-11243 GCA_025629825.1 Erythroxylum guanchezii
TGAAATGAACTTGATGTTTGAGTTGTTATGAAGTGTTTAGGCCTTAGAATAAGTGAATTTATGAAGATTATAAGTGTATATGGTGTTAGGATGAAGATAGGAAGCTTGAAAGAGGGTTTGGAGGACTTTGTGGAGACCCAACGTTCGTTTAACAGACATAAGGTCCGTTTAACGGACCTTCTCGAGTGTAAAAACACCCTTGGGCCAGTCTATGTCCATTAAACGGACATGGATGTCCGTTTAACGGACATTCTTGGGTCATTTGGCCTCCTAAGCCCAATGCATGTCCGTTAAACAGACTTGCATTTCCGTTTAACGGACATTCACCGGACAATCTGTGATTTTTGACACTGTTAGAGGCAGAATCAAGTTTGTGGTCTTCACAAAAGTTGTAGCTCTTGAAGTCTACTTTCTAATGGTCCAAAAATGAAATCAATCCGACTTCTCTATTGAAAGTTATGGCGATCGCGCCAAGATATGTTCAAGTAGATTTGGTGTATAAATATGGATGATTCTTTTGATCATAACTCCCTCATCTGACCTCTAAATGAAGTGATTCTTGAAGCAATGGATTCCTAAGACATGTATCTTTCTCTCCATAAAAATTTGTATCATTTGGAGTTGATTTGAGAAAGTTTGTATTAGAACAAGTGAAGGGTCGGGTTGAAGAGGATAACTGGAGTATGTACACACTTAGGCTTTTTAAGCATATCTTGAGTCACAAAACTCCGTTTGAGGTGATTCTTTCTTCAAAGCAAACTACAAACATAGAGCTATGATTTCTATGAAGAAGTCAAATTGAAATTTGGATTTGAAGATTTCCAAATTCTGTTCACAAATAAGATAATTGAGTTCAAGCTTAGTGACTGATTTGTATGAGCAGACCATGGAACAATTTATGAGTAAATTTTTAGGATATTATGAGAATGGGAAAAAAATATGATGGCTCATGAGGGTTTAATGAAAGAACCCTTCAAGTTAATATGCACGCTCACATTTCTTGATTATCAGAGCAAGCGTTGGTCTCTGGAATCAAGCGGGGTCCAACAGACGAATGAGTAAGCAAGAGAGTTGAGTTCCGAAATCGGTGCCCGACAGTCTTGAAACTGGATGTAAGTAAGAGTTGTTTATTGAACTACTATATAGTTTGCATTCTCTTCCCTATCCTATTTAAATTATTTTTCAATTGTTTGATTAATTTATATTAAGTAATTTCCTTATATTTATTTTTATTGACTATTATTAATTAAGTATTTTAGTTAAAAAATTATTGGATTTTGTAAAGACCTAATCACTCCCTTGGGTGCTATTAAAGACGAACAAGTGGTATTAGAGTAGGTCTATTAGGCTAACATTTCTAATGAAATCCTATAGAAAGATCATAATGGCATATTTAAGAGAATCATCATCATCATTCAATTAAGAGCGACAAAGCATTAGTAAATCGCCTTTCTTTAAGGAAATGATTACCATTATTGGAAAACCAAGTTAAGATTCTAGTTAATGGTTGAAAGTGTACCAATGGGAAAGTGTACCAATGGGAAAGTATCAAATGGTCCCTTTATTCTTATAAAAATTGTAGATAACAAAAAGTTATCTAAATTAAAGGAAGAACGTGAACCTCAAGATAAGATATTGATTTCCTTAAATAGTAGTTCCATACACATCCTTTTTTATGCATTAGCAAGAAATGAATTCAATAAGGTCTCTATATATGAAATGGATCATGAAATTGGTATACTTTAGAATTTGCACATCTGGGAACCAATCAAGTAAGAGAGAGCAAAGTAAGCACACTAACACATCAATATGAATTGTTTCAAATGAAGAATAATGAAAGCATATCTAGCGTGTATATTGGATTTATTGATATTATTAGTGCTCTCAAAGGTTTTGGAAAGATCTATAATAATGTTGAAATGGTACTAAAGTTACTTAGGTCACTTCTAAAGACGTGGGAAGCTAAAATGACAGCTATATAAGAAGCCAAGGACTTAACAATACTACTATTAGAGGAAGTTATTGGATCTCTCCTTATAAACAAAATGAGGCTTCAAGTGACACAAGAACAAATATTGCTTCCAAAGAAAAAAAAATTCTTGTTTAAAGCCTTAAAAGAAGAATCAAACAAAGAAGAAGAGAAATCAATTAGTGAAATCCAAAATGAAGAGATTATCTTAATCACTAAAAAATTCAAGAAGTTCTTAAAGAATAAATTCTCCAAAAGAAAGGACTTCAAAAAAAGTAAAAGTGATTTAAAATATAAATCATCTAACATTATGTGCTTTGAATGTAGAAAACCCAACCAATTAAAGTCATAATGTCCTCAATGAAAGAAATTATAAGAAATAAAAGAAGGATGATAAAATTAAAGCATCAACTATGGATAATATAAGTGAATCTAAAAGCGAGCATTTGTAGGAAAAGATAGTTTCTATAGGCTTTACAACTGTGGACAATGATGAGGTAACATCCAACCCTAATTCTTCTAATAATAGTTATAATGATATGACATATGATGAATTAGTTGAAATTCAAATTATAAGAAAAAGAAGAAATTATCTTTAAAACTAAAAGAAGTTCATAAAAAGTTAAATATGTGCATAAATGAGAGTGAAAAGATAAAAAGTGAATTTCGTAGCATTAAAGCATCCAAAAATGTGATTATTGATAATCATAACTTAGATTCATTCAGGCATAAGAATGAAACAATGAAAAACGAGAGATAGATTCCCTTAAGGACTCATTGTCCAAGTTTACTAAAGGAAGTAAAAAAATTAGAAAACATGTTATAAGCTAAAAATAAATAAATGATAAGCATGGAATAGGATATAACTACGGAAATGACGGAAAATCTAAAAACAAATTTTTCAAGGGAAAATATTTGTACAGTAAAGAACCATTACTTAATGAGACAAGTGGGTATGGAGCATCCACATCTAAACATATGCATACACATTCTATTACGTTATAAGCTAAAAGCAAGAATCATGCTTTCATATATGGCTCACAACTTAGACGTATAGTTCAATAATATCAAGGGAAAAATAAGCATAACCTTTATAACAACATGCAAGCCCACTTAGACCCCTTTGGACCACAAAGAAGCATGCATCAATCCTTCATTCATAGTAGGAATTATACATATAATTATGGTAGAACTTTTCACTATACTAAAAGACCATTCAAAAACCTTAATGTCCAAAAGAAGTTTCCCCATCAGCCACACACACATAGAAATGCACTTAGGAATCATCATCACCTATATAACATGGTATGTAATTTTTATGGTAAGTATAAGCATGATGATAGATTTTGTTGGGCCCCGTTTCTGGAGTCTAACTCCAGAATCATAAAACTTGAGCATATGTTAGGGCCGAGTCCCATTACTTATCTCGAGGCAACCACTTGAGGCTGTCAGGTGATGGTTGTTCAAGAGGAAAGTTGAAAACCTTCAATTTGAAATGAAAACTTCGCAACCAGCAAAGGCAGGTTCACCGCAATAAAGTATTGGTTCACCACCGCAAAATTATGGATGTATTTTCAAAGACCTTTTAGGACAAGTTCACTGCAACCAACATTTGACTTCGTCACGGCAAAGTCTTAAGGTTGAGCAAACAGATCCTTCAGGACAAATACGCCGCGGCAAAAAACTAGCTTCGCTGCGGCGAAGACCCCAGATCAAACCCAAGTACCTCTCGGGAAAAATACATCACGACAAAGTTGCTAAGATCAAACAAAATTTACCCTTCGGGAAAGGTTAAAACTTCAAACCCAGACATCCAAACCCAACTATCAAACACCAAATTTTGTACATACACTTCCATAACCACATCTATAACTCAACCGAAGATAGTTATGAACAAATACACACGAAACTTCTTCAAATCTTAGTCTCTTAAGAAAGAAATGCAAAACTTGGAAAAATCATGAGCAAACATAGACATATTTCATTTACATCAAAAGAAGGGAGTTTTACAATGCTTTAGTGGGCATTTCAAGCCACAATACATCATTGGTCTCCTAATCCAAAAATACAAAATACACATGAGCGAATAAAACTTGAAATGCGGCTAAAGCTTTATGTTTTCCTTAAACAAACTTAAAATACAAAAAGATGCAAATTTCGAGTGATGCCTTGACTCTCGATCACTCGGTCTCTTGCTCATTACCTGGAGATGGGGAAGAATGGGGGTGAGCTTAAAAGCTCGTAGGTAACAAGTTTATAACGGAGTAACAAGCAAAACCATTGAAAATGTTCATTGCTATAGTAAATTTGCATCTAATACATAAAATACGTATTTTCTAAATTTTCAACTTGTCAAACAATTCATAAACAACAAAAATCATGTGTTAATCAACTTGTTAACAAATCATAAACACATAAGCAGTCAGAATGGTTTAGGCAGGTCCATGTGGGAGTTCTTGCAAATCTCCAATAATAACAGAATGGACTATCACAAACCCACATAATGATTTTGCATAGTTCATAAATATGAGGGAGTCTATGAAGGAGATCCATGCCACTAGCGGGTAGGCGAGAGAAGCCTTTAAATTGGTCAACGTGCATATGACATAATAAATGGACCACCACTAACCCACACAAGCATGAATTTCATAACTTGCAAACATATTGTCCAAAACGGCACATTTTGGAAACATGATTTCCATAATCATAATACATTTCAAATACCATTTCCATCTTCATTTAGTAAATCATCAACAAGATTCATATACCAAACATGTAGCAATTCTTAAATCATTTAAGAAGCAATAAATGCAACCTTTATGAAGTGATTTGAAATCATTTAACTCTATTGATTTGGAAAAACATTTATGGTTCATTAACTCAATTATAAACATGTAACCCACCTTGGATTCCTTGCTTAAAAACTTGCTCAATGGTGCCTCCCCTCTTGCTCCTCTTACCCTTCTTGATTCCCTTTAACATTGGGAAATATCCCATTCAATAGGAATACAAATCGAGAACCCCACAAAGCATATTCACTAAAATTGATTCTAGAATACTCAAACTCATGCATTTCCTAAGTTTCATAAACTAAAACTCTTCCATAAATCCAAAGGATTACAAGTAAACTTACCTTGAATCTTCACCAAATGAAAAGATTATCAGCTCAATTGGAAGCTCTCCTCTTCCTCTTTCTTTTTCTCTTCTTGAACAACCATAAAATCACTCTTGAAAGCTAAGAAAAGATGAAACCTAACTCAAACTTCCTTCTTTTCTCTCCTTTCTCTCTTCGTTTTGTTATTTTCTCTTCTTCTCTCCCTCATTCTCATTGTCTTCTTCTTCTAAGAGCAAGACCACTCTTCTTCTTCCAATTCTACCCTTAATGAGTGTAAAACGTACACTTTGCCCTTCCTTTAATGCCTTAAGGCTTTTAAACTTAATCGACATGCCAAAATTGCCCTTTATACTCTTACTACTTTAATTCTAACATTTCTATTCTAAACTTTTAATTTCTACTTATGCTTGCTAACTTAATGACTAAATTCTAAGAAAATAAAATAAATAAATAAATAAATAAAAGAAAAGAAAATTTTGGGGTCTAACAATTCTTCCAACTTAAAGAATTTCGTCCTCGAAATTTTTACCTGAGCATTGAAGAGATGTAGATACTTCTCCTTCATGGCCTCCAAGGGCTCCCACTTGGCCTCTTCCATAGATTGGTTTTTTCATAGGACTTTAACTAGTTGAACTATCTTGCTCCTGAGGACCTTCTCCTTAGTGTCCAAAATCTCCACTACAGTCTCTTCATAAGTCAAATCATCTTCAACTGAACCTCAGTGGTCTGAATGATATGGAAGGGATCCGATCTATTCCTTCTCAGCATGGAAACATGAAAGACATCATGTATTTGTGACAATTCTGGTGGCAGCGCTAACCTATAAGCTAGCGGTCCAATCCTCTCAACAATCTCGTAGGGACTTACGTATCTTGGGCTCAACTTGCCCTTCTTTCCAAACCTCATAAATACTTTCCAAGGAGATGTCTTAAGAAAGACTTTCTCACCAACTTCATACTCCATTTCCTTTCGGTGTGCATCAGTATAGCTCTTCATTCTATCTTGAGTTGCTTTAAGCCTTTGTTTAATAGGTTGACCTTGTCGACTGTCATCTTGAGTAACTATGGCTTGATTAATTTCCTTTCTCCTTCTTCATCCTAACATATAGGAGTTCTACATCCTAACATATAGGAGTTCTACATCTTCTTCCATACAACGCTTCATAAAGAGTCATCTTAATACTCGAATGGTACAAATTATTGTAAGCAAATTTGACCAATGGCAAATGCTCGTCCCAAGCACCTTTGAAATCCATCACACATGCCCTGAGCATTCCTTTAAGGGTTTGAATGATTCTCTCAGATTGGCCATCTGTTTGGGGATGAAATGGAGTGCTAAAATTTAACTTGGTCCCTAGAGCTTTTTGCATACTCTCCCAAAATCTCAAAGTAAACTGAGGATCTCTGTCAAAAACTATAGAGTCGAGAATCCCATGTAGTCTCATTATCTCAACAATATACTTCTTTGTTATCACATACAAAAAATTAGTCTGTTTAATTGCTAAAAAATGGGCTGACTTCGTCAAACGATCGAAAATAACCTATATAGCATCATGCTTCCTACTAGTTTTGAGCAAACCCATCAGAAAATCCATGGTTATCCTTTGCCACTTCCACTCAGGAGTGGACAATGGCCTTAATTTGGTATTCAGCCTTAACTTGCTAACACATTAGACACTTGCTTGCATATTCTGCTACATTCTTCTTCATGCCTTTCCACCAGAAATGCTCTTTCGAATCTTTGTACATCCTGGTGCTACCTGGGTGCATGACATAAGCCGCATTGTGTTCCTCATCGAGTATCTCATCCTTTCCTTCCTTAACATTCGGAATACAAAGTCTATTTCCTACAACCATAAGTCCATCATCCCTCACTACCACTCCAGATTTCTTACCATTCTTGATTTCTTCTAGAAGCTTGTTCAAATCTGTATGTTGTGCTTATAACTCCTTAACTTTCTCCCTGATAATTGGTCTTACTCTGAAATTAGCAATAATGCAATTAGGTTCTTCCTATTTCAAGCTTATTCTAAGCTTAGCCATCTCTGTCAACAACGGCAGATAAATTGTCTGAACGTGGGCTATAGAGGATTTCCTACTTAAGGCATCAACCACTACATTTGCCTTTCCTGGATGGTTTTCAATCAACAAGTCATAATCCTTAAGTAACTCTAACCACCTTCTCTATCTCAAATTCAACTCTTTCTGGCTCAATAAGTACTTGAGACTTTTATGATATGTAAAAATCCTCGTTTGAACTCCATACAGATAATGTCTCCAAATTTTTAAGGCAAAAATTACCGCTGCTAATTCTAGATTATAGGTCAGGTAATTCAATTCATAAGGCTTTAGTTGTCGGGAGGCGTAAGCTATTACCTTGTCTCCTTGCATCAACACACAAACCAAACCCTTTCTTGAAGCATCACTATAAACTGTATAACCCTCATCTCCCATAGGCAAGGTCAAAATGGGAGCCCTTGTCAATCTGTGCTTAAGCTCCTCAAAGCTCTTCTAACATTCATCTCTCTAGATAAAATTTTGATTTTTCCTTAATAACTTGGTCATTGTAGCAGCTATCATAGAGAATCCTTCAATAAACCTCCTATAATATCCTGCTAGACCTAGAAAACTTCTCACTTCTTCCACTATCTTTGGTGCATGCCACTTCACCACTACTTCAACTTTCTTCAGATCAACATGTATCGCATCCTTCGAAATTACATGTCCAAGGAATATCACCTCATGAAGCCAAAATTCACATTTGAATTTTGCATAAAGCTCCTTCTCCCTTAGTGTTTGCAACACTATCCTGAGGTGTTCCTCATGCTCCCCTTCGCTCTTAGAATAAACCAGAATGTCATCTATAAATACTATGACAAATTGATCCGCATACTCCTTAAAGTCCCTATTCATGAGATCCATAAACGAGAGCATTGGTCAATCCAAATGGCATGACTAGGAACTCATAATTCCTATAACGTGTCCTAAAGGTTGTCTTGTTTACATTAGATTCCTTGATTCTGATTAAATGATAGCCTGACCTGAGATCAATTTTAGAGAAGACCTTTGCTCCCTACAGCTGGTCGAACGGATCATCGATTTGTGGCAGAGGACACTTGTTCTTAATGGTCACCTTGTTGAGTCTCTAATAGTTAATACACATGCGCCATGTTCCATCCTTCTTTTCAACAAACAGAACCGGCACTACCCATAGCAATGAACTTGGCCTTATATACCCCTTCTCTAACAGTTCTTCCAACTGTTGCTTAAGTTCCTTCAGCTTAGCTGGAGCCATTCTATATGGAGATATATAAATGGGTGCCTTACCTGGAATCAGATCAATGGCGAACTCAATTTCCCTCGGTGGTGGCAAACTAGGTAAGTCTTCTAGAAACACGTATGGAAATTTCCACACAATCGGAAAATCTTCTAACTTCCTTTCATTTCCATCGGTGTCCACCACGTGTGCCAAGAAGGCTTCACACCCTTTTCTCATCATCCTGTCAGATAACAAAGCTGAAATAATTCTTGGTGATGGTGTTCTTCTGTCTACCCTAAAAGTCACCTTCTCACCCATGCCGAGATCAAATTCTACCTCTTTGAGGCTATAATCTAACTTTGCATGATATTTCTCCATGGCATCCATTCTCAGTATAACGTCTAGGCCCTTCAAATCTAAAGGTAGTAGGTCCACTACAGTCTAGCACCGTCAATAAATAGTTCACAATCTCCATATGCTTGACTTATTATCACCTTCCTCTTTAAAGAAGTGCTAATAATCAATGGACTATCTAATGGAACCAAATTAACACCATGTAATGTGATGCTTGCAAAAACAAAAGAATGAGTGCAGCCAGAATCAATCAGTAAATATACTTCTGAATTAAATAACTGTGTCATACCCGTAACAACTTCAGGTGCGGCTGCAGCTTCATTTCTTGTCATGGAAAACACCCTTGCCTGTGCCTGACCCCTTGGCCTTCCTAGAGGAATAACCTTCCTTGCCGCTCCAGAACTTCCCACCTTAGTGACTGGCTTGGCTCCTACTGTTTCAGCTCTCTTTGAGGCTTGCAACTGCGACTCATCTTGCCTTGGTGTTTAGGGACATTCCCTGACCATATGTCCCTTCTCTCTGCATCGAAAACATACCCTAAGTAACTTGAAACACTCTCTTCTGTGAAACTTCCCACAATGTTCACATTGGGGGTTCATTTACCTACTCCTCTCCATCGTTCTATTGCCTCCTACAGTTAAGGCTTGCACTGAAGCTGCCTTTGCTTGCTTGTTCTTAGCAGAGCCATTACTTCCCACTTTACTCTGTGTGTGGAAACTCCTCATACTCCTCTCAAGCATTAAGGAACTCACTCCCTTCTTGGAAGACTGTTCCCAGTTCTTCCTCTTCCTATTCACTTCATACTTTATATTCTCCAGTTTCTTAGCTTAGAGTACAACATCTACCAACAGATAGTAATCACAAAAGTTGTGGAACAATGCTTTCTCCTTGATCCCCAAATGAAGTCCTCCCTTAAACTTACGATACTTATCCTCCTCATTCGCAACAATATTGGCCACATACCGTGAAAGCTGGGTGAACTTCAGCTCATACTCACTCACACTCATATCCCTCTATGTGATATTTAAGAATTCTCTAGCCTTCTCTTGGACATAGACTCTCGAGAAGTACTTCTTCCTAAAAACTTCTAGAAAGTTTCTCCATGACAATACCAGCGGTATGACCTAACTATGGGGTACTGATTCCCACCAATAGAGTACGTCCCCTTGTAGCAAGCTAACTGTATAATCTAATTTCCCCTCATCGGTGCACTTCATCTAACATAGGACTTTCTTTGGCCTTCTCAACCATGCCTCAACATCTTCAGGATTTGTAGTCCCATTAAAGTCGACTGTCCCATACTTGCGGAGCTTATCATACTGTTCACTCCTCTCCACTGGACCTTGCACTAGAACTTGTGGCACTTGGCCCATAGCATACATGAAAGCTTGAGCAAAGGCTTGAAAGAAACGTGGATCCATGGGGTTTACTTGGGGCGTAGGAGGAGGAGGCGGTGGCACTTCGTGTTGTACACTAGGTGCCTCAGAATCATGAGCAGAGTGTGTCCCCGCATCTTGCATAAGATTCATCCGTACTTCCTTAGTGAGAGCAAGCTCCTCGAGTTCTCTTTTGAGGCAGCATAATCACTAGTTCAATTTAAAACCATTTAAAAATCTTTAATTCATGTAAAACAATTTCAAATCATGTGAAACAATACAAAAACAATGCATGTTCATTTCGTATTTTAAAACTACCCATTTCATGCCAAGGATACTCCTAAACCTAGATGCTCTGATACCATAAGATGTTGGGCCTCATTTCCGGAGTCCAACTCTGGAATCATAAAACATGAGAGTATGTTGGGCCCGGGCCCTATTACTTATCCCGAGGCGACAACTTGAGGCAGTCGGGTGAAGGTCATGCAAGAGGAAAGTTGAAAACCTTCAATTTGAATTGAAAACTTTTGCAGCCAGCAAAGGCAGGTTCGCCGCGGCAAAGTATTGGTTCGCCACGACGAAACTATGGAAGTATTTTTAAGGACCTTTCGGGAGAAGTTCGTCGTGGCCAACACTTGAATTCACCACAGCAAAGTCTCAAGGTCAAGCAAACAGTCCTAGCCTTTTGCCATGACAAAGACCCCAGATCAAACCCAAATACGTCTTGGGACAAATACGTCACGGCGAAAGTTTGGCTTCATCGCTGCGAAGTTGCCAAAATCAAAAAAATTTACCCTTCGGGAAAAGTTCGCTGTGGCGAAACCTTCGAACCCAGACACCCAAAACCAACTATCAAATGCCAAATTTTGCACATACACCTCCATAACCACATCTTTAACTCAATCAAAGATAGTTATGAACAAATACACAAGAAACTTCTTCAAATCTTAGTCTCTTAAGAAAGAAATGTGAAACTTGGAAAAATCAGGAGCAAACACAGACATATTTCATTTATATCAAAAGAAAGGAGTGCTACAAAGCTTTAATGGGCATTTCTATTGGAGTTATGTAAATATAGTGCCCTAGAAAGCAAGTGTATTTACACGTAACTTTATCTTCTTCAGTTACAGTTTTGTAATGAAAATATTTATTATTAATAAAACAAAAGAGT
>JAOTAX010034568.1:0-11243 GCA_025629825.1 Erythroxylum guanchezii
ACTAAAATCATTAAAATCTCTATTCTTTTCTCATTAAATCACTTCAGATCTTTCCAAGACACCCTATTCGGGTCTACTGTTCACGTTCAATCAGAAGGTGAAAATGAGGTAATTTGATCATACTCTCTTCTAGAAAAGTGTTCTTACACGTCTTATGATTCCATTGGCACCAAAATCACTCAATTTGGTTTAGTAATTGGGAAGATATACCTCAAACATTCTCGGTCTATTCTTATTTAGAAACAGTTTACTATGTATAACTTCCATATAGAAATTGAACATCTTAGAGACTGAATCATAATTCGACTTCTTAAGAAAATTTGTAGGCTATATCTCTAGTTTAATCCAAATTAAAATCATCTCATTTAGCATCCTATAGATCAAGATATCATCAAAATACAAGAACATGTTCAGTAAAATATCCAGTTCATGCTCTTCCAACCTATACTCTTACTTTGATTTGATGAATCTTTTTCAAGTCAAAACAAAAAACTATAATTTCTAAGGAGAGATAGAGAAATGTGTAATGAATCCAATGCTTTAAAAATCAAGTCATTTGAAGGTCGGACGACAAAGTTATGGCTAAAAGAATCAAACAAGGTTCTGTCCATATAAGACGAAGCAGATAGCAAACGAATGGGAGAAGCAGACGAATGCCAAAAAGTAGACGAAAGCAAAGAGTAGACGATAGCAAGACGCATACGAAACAGAAAGCAAACGAAGTAAAGAGCAGACAATAGCAAGAAGCAGACGAAACAGAAAGCAGACGAAGCAAGGAGTAGACGATAGTAAGAAGTAGACGAAACAGAAAGCAAAAGAAGCAAAGAGCAGAAAATAGCAAGAAGCAGGCGAAACAGAAAGCAGACGAATCAGAGTCAACTTAAGATGAAGCAAAATCAACTTAAGATGATGCAACTCTTAAGATGATATGACATCATCACAAATGATATGACGTCATCACAGCCGATACGTCTCTACAGACGATATAACGTCATCACAGACGATGTGATGCCATCACAGATGGTACGACTCTACTGACGATATGACGTCATCATAGACGATACGTCTCTACAGATGATACAGATGGTCAACTTAAAACGAAGCAGAAGTCAACCTAAGACGATACAGATGGTCAACTTAGGACGAAGCAGAAGTCAACCTAAGACGATACAGATGGTCAACTTAAGACAAAGCAGAAGTCAACCTAAGACGATACAGATGGTCAACTTAAGACAAAGTAGAAGTTAACCTAAGATGATACTTCTTCACAGACGATACTGTCTATACTCCTCAACTCAAAAACCTTTTTCTTAAACATCTCTAAGTTTTTATCAACTCACGTATAAACACCTATATATTCATACATGCACAGTGAAGAAACAGAGCATGTTTCATCTTTCCAAACTTAATCTTCTACATTAGCCCTATACACCATTTCCACACTAACCCTATACACCATTTCCGCACATCTGATCACTAACAATCCATGAAAAACCAAATAACACCATATCCACAATCTTCAAGAATATAAATATACGTAAATGCCCTGATCATGCATTGACAATCAATTCATCATCTTTATTTCAAAAATCCACAACTCTAACAATTTTATTCACTACTTACTTGTCGAAGACTCCAAAAGCTTCAACTATCTTCAAGCCCTAACTCTATACAAAATACGTACTCCACTGTGAACATTAATCATCTTCTGGTGTTTCTTAAGGCGGAAGAAACAATTTACAAGGTAGGATTCGTATAGGAAAAAGGAAAAACACAAAAATCTCGTGTTTGGAGAAAATCTTTGTGTATTTAGGGGGGGGGGGGATTTGAAGAAGGTGATTATGATGAAGTTATCTAGACAAAACTTAACCTTTCAATTCTCAAAGAACAGTAACCTACTTCTAGCAAAAGTACAACAAGCAACTTGACACTTGTCACTTTCCTATGGTCTAAGCTCTAACCAAGTTTCTTTTGAACTAAACTTCATTAATTCTATCTTTACAATCTAACTATCTCCAAATCTTCTTTTGATTTCTTTTTCCTATTTTCCATAATACTCTATAAATTTCAAAAATAAATCCTAAATTCACGAAAATTCACAAATATTTATATAATTCCACTAGTTAATAAAATTTTCAAATTCACAAATTTCCCAAAAATCACAACTCAGTCTAATTATACCCGGAATTATTCATGAATGCTTGTACAATTATTTTCATGTGCAACAATTTCATTATTTATGTGTATGTGTATGACACCTTATGTATGAGCATGAAAAATGCATTTCTAAGTTCTCACTGATCACTCATATTTACTATTCTAACCTTTCTGCAGGTAACGGGATGTTACAACTCTCCCCTCCTTAAAAAAAATTTCGCCCACGAAATTCTTACCTGTTTGATCAAACAGTTAGGGATATTGTTTCCTCATATGCTCCTCTGTCTCCCATGTTGCTTCTTTAGTTGAGTGGTTCCTCCAAAGGACTTTTACCAATGGAATGACCTTGCTCCTCAACTGCTTGATCTACGATCCCATAATCTTGATCGGCTCCTCAACATAGCTTAAGTTACTAGTAACCTCAATCTCCTAAGCCGGTATCGCATGTGTTAGATCCGTTCAGTATCTTCGAAGCATACTCACATGAAACACATTATGCAACTGAGACATCTCATTTGGTAAAGCCAACTTATAGGCCAAAGGTCCAATCCTCTCAATGATCTCATAAGGACCAATGTACCTGGGGCTCAACTTACCATTTTTGCCAAATCTCAAAACTCCTCTCCATGGTGACACTCTTAGGAATATTCTGTCTCCCACATTGTACTCCATATCATGTCGATGTTGATCCACATAACTCTTATGTTTATCTTGAGCCGCTTTAATTCGGCTTCGGATCAGCTTTACCTTATCCACTGTGTCCTGTATCAACTTTGGTCCTTCAACCATCCTCAAGCCCTCTTCTTCCCAATACAATGGCGACCGACATTTTCTACTATACAGTGCCTCATACGGTGCTATTCTGATACTACTATGATAATAGTTATTATAGGCAAACTCTATTAATGCCATATATTGATCCCAAGCTCCTCTAAACTCCAATACACAAGCTCTAAGCATATCCTTCACAGTCTTGATTGTCCTCTCACTCTGTCCATCTGTATGAGGATGAAATGCTGTACTAAAGTTTAACTTAGTACCCATAGCAGACTGTAGGCTCCTCCAAAACTTTGAAGTAAATCTGGGATCCCTGTCCGATACTATGGACACTGGAACCCCATGCAGTCTCACCGCCTCATCTACATATCTCCGAGCTAACTGATCAAGTAAGTTATTCTCTCTCACTGGTAAGAAGTGGGCAGACTTAGTTAACCAGTCCACTATGATCCAGATTGCATCATGCTGCCTCGGAATCTTAGGCAATCCCATGATGAAGTCCATAGTGATCTATCTCCATTTTCACTCCGGAATAGGCAACGAATGTAGCTTCCCTATTGGAGCCTGGTGCTCAGCTTTAACTTATTGGCAAGTCATACACCTAGATACATACTTGGCCATTTGCTTTTTCATTTTAGGCCACCAGCAATGCTGCTTCAATGTGTTATACATCTTGGTAGTATCAGGATGCATAGCATAGGTGGCCATATGAGCTTCCTCAAGTATCTCCTTCCCATATTAGGTACACATAACCTCTGTCTCAACCATAATGTCTCATCTCTCAACGCAAACTCAGAATCTAGATTCACCTTTACCTTCTCCATAAGCTTAACCATTTTAGGATATTTGGCCTATACTTTTCCTGATTCTGTCATGTAGCATCAACCTAAGTTTCAATGTAGCAATCAAGGCCCTGTCCTGCTCCAGATTCAACTCCACATTCAAAGCTCTCAAATGAATCAAATTAGGTAGCCTCGATAACTGAATCTGAGCTGCATTGATGTTAGACTTCTTGCTCAAAGCATCTACCACCACATTAGCTTTCCCGGGTTGTACTCAATAGTGCAATCATAATCTTTTAATAGCTCAGTCCATCTCCTCTGTCTCAGGTTCAACTCCCTCTGACTTAGCAGATATCTCAAACTCTTATGATCTATGTATATTTGAAAAGTCTCTCCATACAAATAATGCTCCAAATCATTAAAGCAAAGACAACTGCAGCTAGCTCTAAATCATGTATCAGATAATTGATCTTATGAGACCTTAATTGTCTCAATACATAGGCGATCACCTTGCCATGCTGCATCAGTACACATCTTAATCCCTGATGCAAAGCATCACTATACACCACATATCCTCTAGTCCCTGATGGAATAGTCAATACCAATGCAGTGGTCAACCGATGTTTCAGCTTCTCAAAGCTCTTCTGGCACTCCTCATTTCATCTGAACACTACATTTTTCCTCAGAAGTTTTGTCAGAGGGGCTGAGATTAGAGAAAACCCCTTAACAAACCTCCGGTAATATTCGGCCAATTCTAGGAAGCTTCGGATCTCTGACACATTCCTCAGAGCTTCCCAATTCATCACTACCTCAATCTTCTTCAGATCTACCTGTATGTCATCTCCAATCACTATATGTCTTAGAAACACAACCTGATCTAGCCAAAATTCACACTTACTGAATTTGACATGCAGCTGCTTCTCTCTCATAATCTGTAAGATGACTCTCAAATGCTCAACATGCTCCTTTCTACTCTTCAAATACACCAAGATATCATCAATGAACATAATCAAAAATCGATCTAGGTAGGGCTGAAACACCTTATTCATCAGGGCCATAAAAGCTGCTGGGGCATTAGTCAACCCAAACGGCATCACTTGAAACTCAAAATGCCCATACCTGCTCTTGAATGCACTCTTAGGTACATCAGCCTTGGCTATTTTCAACTGATAGTACCCTGACCTCAAGTCTAGTTTTGTAAATACTTGAGCTCCTTGTAACTGATCAAACAAATCATCAATTCTAGGCAACAGGTGCTTGTTCTTCACTATTACCCGGTTTAGCTGCCTATAATCTATGCATAACCTAAAGGTCCCATCCTTTTTCTTCACAAACAACACTGGAGCTCTCCAAGGTGAAACATTGAGTCTTATAAAACCCTTTTCCAATAACTCCTGAAGCTAAGCCTTTAACTCCTTCAGTTCCACAGGTGCCATCCTATATGGAGGAATGGATATAGGAGCAGCACCTGGAACTAGATCGATTGTGAACTCTGTTTCCCAATCTGGTGGTAACCTAGGTAGCTCATTGGAAAACACATCCAGGAACTCCCTAACTGCTAGAATATCCTGTACACTCTACTCAACCCTAGTATCAATGATGTGGGCCAGATAAGCCTCACATCCTCCCTGCATCAACCTCAATACACTCATGAAGGATATCATCCTAGTTGGCACTGCTTGACTAACTCCTCTGAATACTGCCCTCGGCTGACCAGGATATTCCAGTACTACCTCCTTGGTGTAGCAGTTCATGATGGCCCTATGAGCAGTGAGCCAATCTATTCCTAGGATCACTTCTATCTCCCTTAATTGTAGTATAATTAGGTCTACCTTCAACTCTGCTTGATCAATCCTAATCAACCCTTGCAGACCTCTCCTATAACTATAGTACTACCTATAGGTGTACTTACCTCTAGCCTATACTTTAACATCTCCCTAGTACAATGCAGCCTACATGCCAAATATGGTGCGATAAAGGATTGTGTGGATCCTGGATCTAGCAGTGCAAATGCCTCAAAGTCATAGACAACAAGCGCACATGCCACTACATCTGGTAAGTCTTGAGCTTCCTGACTGGTCATAGCATAGACTCGGGCCTGGGACTGCGGTCGACTACCCCGCCCCTTAGTTTTCCTAGAAAAACTCCCAAAACTCACTCTGCCTCTACCTTGGCCTCTCTGTCCAGACCCACCACCTCTGCTCTATTAGACCATAGTTTCACTCTCAAATCGCCCACTCACAGTAGGTTGAGCTCCTAAAGTAGCAGGATAATCTCTAATCTGGTGGTTCATGGAGCCGCATTTGAAGCAAGCTCTAGTTGGCCTCCAACACTCACCACTAAGCCTCCTTTCACAGTGCTCACAAACTGGAAACTGATTATGTGCTGTATCTCTTCCACTGTTAGTCTGTAAAAATCTACCCCTCTGTCCAGATCTTGACTGCCTGGATCTACCTGATGATCTGAAGGCTCTGTTCTGGCGCTTACTAAATCTTTTGCCAAAATTGCCATGACTCTCATTAGGCCTTTTCCCTTTGGACTCTTGGCCAGTCTCTGCTTGTCTCTCACTCAATAACTGCTCGATCTTGATAAAAGCAGCTTTTAGCTCAGTGAAACTGCTTAGGTTTGAGATGGCCAATCTTATTCTGATCACCATATTGAGGCCATCCTCAAACCTCCTACACTTGTCTTCTTCTGTAAGAATCAGAGCAGTAGCATAGCCCATCAACTCACTAAACCGAGTCTCATAATCTGCCATTGACATCTTACCCTGCTTCAATTATAGGAACTCCTTCATTTTCCTATCCAAATAGATCTTAGGCATGTAATTATCTCTGAAGGCTCTCAGAAAGTCTTCCCACTTCAAGTGGCAAGGTCTGGTGGTACTGCCTGGGACAATCTTCCACCACTGATAAGCTAGGCTCTGCAGTAAAGACACTGCATAATCAAACCTCTCATCAGGCTCGCAGTCCATTTGATCAAATACCCTTTTTGTCCTCTCTAACCATCCCTCGACCTCAGCAGGATTTGTGCGGCCATAGAAGTCCACAGCTCCCTGCTTCCGTAGCTTATCATACCTCCTCTCCCTTCTCTCGGGAACTCTAAAAGGCATCTCCACAGATCGAGGTACTGAGGACTCTCTACTGGTTCCTACCGATCCTTGGTCAGCTGGTTGATCAATCTGATCACCTAAAGCGGATGACCTATAGCAAACAATAACTTCAATCATTATCTGCATTTCTCACAATATTTCATGCTTAACATTCTATATGTCCTAACAGATGCCAACCATGCTCTGAGACCACCCAATTGTAACGCCCCCTTACTGCAAGGTACACACCGGGACGTCCTGAGGTCATTCCGATACATATCCTATGATAAGAGCGAGCTGCGATCGATCACTACATTCACTTGATATGGCATGGTATCATAATTCACTTATAAAGCATCATAAGAAAAAGCACAATATTTTAAAACCAACTTTTTCCTCATTTCATTGCATAAACCAAAAGTCTACTTTGTGTCCTTCAACACTCCTTATCTGTACATTAACAAAAACCTAGTATAATAGTACTACACGAAAGAGGAAAATATTCAAAATCTAACTAATCTGTCTAAATAGTCCCAATTGACCGACCTTTAAGCCATAACGAAATCCAAAGGGGCCTTTTAGTCCTGGCTAAAGCACTAGGTCTCCTATCTCTTACCTGAAAAGCCATATTGCAAATTGTGATGAGTTTTGCGAACTCAATGAGTGAACCATCATTGATGATTTCAACGGATCACATACACACATCACATATCGCACAATTAGTCATCCTAAACATACATTTATTATTCAGATACTCACATACCATAGCATATCATATAGTCATTCAATACAGCTTTGCAAAACATTGATGAATTTCAATGTTATATGAATGCTATATGCATGAGACTCACATTTGTTCTGATTGTTGTGACCAAGTGCCTATCACAACTTATGCAAACACTGGCCCATAGAGCTCAATCAGAACATAATCACGGAGCATAGCTCTACGTGCAGAATAAGAAATCACGGAGCAAGGTTCTACGTGGAAATGCTTCATACTGGCAACTCAAGTCACAACGCCTTTTTCAGATCATGCATTTTATGAAATGCATCAAATACATATATGTCATATATCGCAATCATATACGATGCTCAAACAAAGCTCATAATCATCGGACCTAAGTCCGGTGTTCAACCTTCGATGAGACTCAAATGTCATTCAAAAATTCATATCACATCAAAGCACTTTCAATACATACCCAACTAATAAACTCCTCGGACTTCAAGTCCGGAATTCAAAAATAATTCACAACAGTTTAGTAATATTGGAAGTTTAACAAATCAATTCAGTTTAAATCAAATCAATCCTAGGAAATCATCTAGGTTGACTCACAGTACGCTCCAATATGCTATTGCCTGGATGGACCTATAATGTCTGGAGATTGATGTTCCAGTTGCTCCTCTATATCAAACAACATACACAAATATCACAATTTGTACAATCATAAGTGTTTAATAATGCACATGAATGAAATGAAATATGTACAATACATGTTCATGACAATCCTGGGTATCTTACTATCAATTCCCATCACAAAATCATTCTCATATCCAAAACGCATCTAAGTATAATTTATACTTAGGTTTATGACTCACTAAAATCATTAAAATCTCTATTCTTTTCGCATTGAATCACTTTAGATCTTTCCAAGACACCCTATTTGGGTCTACTGTTCACGTTCAATCAAAAGGTGCAAATGAGGTAATTTGGTCATACTCTCTTCTAGGAAAGTGTTCCTCTATGTCTTATGATTCTGTTGACATAAAAATCACTCAATTTATGTCAGTAATTGGGAAGATATACCTCAAACATTCTCGGACTGTTCTTATTCAGAAACAGTTTACTATGTACAACTTCCATCTAGAAATTGAACATCTTAGAGACTGAATCATAATTCGACTTCTTAAGACACTTTGTAGGCCTATATCTCTAGTTTACTCAAATTAAAAATCATCTCATTTTGAATCATATAGATCAAGATATCATCAAAATACAGGAACATATTCAGTAAAATATCCAATTCATGCTCTTCCAACCGATACCCTTACTTTGATTTGATGAATCTTCTTCGAGTCAAAATAAAAAGCTATAATTTCTATGGAGAGATAGAGAAATGTGTTATGAATCTAATGCTTTAAAAATCAGGTCATTTGGAGGTCGGACAACAAAGTTATGGTTGAAAGAATCAAACAAGGTTCTGTCCACGTAAGACGAAGTAGATAGCAGACGAATGGGAGAAGCAGACAAATGCCAAAAAGCAAACGAAAGCAAAGGGCAGATGAAATAGAAAGCAGATGAAGAAAAGAGTAGACAATAGCAAGAAGCAGATGAAATAAAAAGTAGGTGAAGCAACGAGCAGATGATAGCAAGAAGCAAACGAAATAGAAAGTAGACGAAGCAAAGAGCGGACGATAGCAAGAAGTAGACGAAACAGAAAGCAGACAAAGCAAAGAGCAGATGATAGCAAGAAGTAGAAGAAACAAAAAGCAGATGAAGCAAAGAGCAGATAATTGAGCCTAAGTTTATTATATAAATTGGCGACACTTTCATGGCTTTTACCTTTTTGACTCCTAATTCTTGATTTTGTGCTTAAATTGATTCTTGAATATGTACTTTTATTTTATGTAGTTTGATAGTAAAAATTGTCACAAATCAGTAGTAATTGCACTAATTAATTTTTCTGAGAACAATTGATACTGCAAACTACCATTATTGATTGTAGGAACCTTAAGGAGAAGGGACTCAAGAAGAATGTTTAAAGTCAAAGAAGGCTGAAGTGAAGTCAACAAGAGAAGGAAAAAAAAGGCGCTACAGGACATTCGTCTCGGCAAAGTAGATCTGTCGCCGCGGCAAAGCACAATGAATCCAGGCTGAACTTTTAAGAAAATTTCACCACGGTGAAATTTAATTCTTTCACCATGGAGAAGGATCCAGCAATGAGGCAAAACCTTTCGGGAAAAGTACACCATGGAGAACTTATCTGTCACCGTAACGAACCGTCGAAAAGTCGAATCATATTTAGAAAAACCACTCACTGTGTGACCCGACCCACCGACGCTACATTTAAAAACCTACTAAATTAGGTTACCAAGCAGCCGACTACAGACAGAACATCACATACATACACACTTTCATCTCTCTTACTAAACTTGACCTTCATCCATCACTTCCTTCCATTTTTCATCGCCGCCTTCATCATTTGCTGCTGCTGCCATGGATGCTATTGGTGGATTTCTAGTTGTGAGCGCTCCCGAAGTGATGCTTGGCTAAGCACCATTTCCTTTTGAAGATGTAGCAATGGCTTGAGTGCAATGGGCTTCAAAAGGGAGTAGTTTATGCATGTTTAACTACATTGTTATGAACTCCTTAGTTAGGATTTACGCTTTGTAGTTAGATTATCTTGATTATAGTTTAATCAAGTGTTGAACAATGTATTGTGTTATGGGATTTGTTGATGTAGAACTTGGAGCTTTAATATATGAAGTCTCATATATGTCTTTTTGGTGATTTTGTTAATTCTCTTTTATCTGCCTAGTTGTGTTTGATATGGAGATGGTGTTTGATCTCAATTGACCACTTGCATTAACTTACCCATTACACACACTAAGATGCATTCAACAAGGTTTTAAGAAATGAAGTTTATTGATTAAAACCTTAGACTTAAAGGGTTCTTTAAGGTTTATCATTTGGAAACTTAGTGATTTTTACTCCCACGAAGATTTGTTATGAACTATGATAGCCAAAGCTTGTTTTTCAAGAGGATTTTATCATATTTGATCATCGTTTGAGTTTTCAATTTCCTTTCCCAAAAATCCAAAAATACCTTTTTATATACTTTTCTTTCAATGAGCTCAATTTAGTTAGTTTTCTCAAAGATCAAAAACCCCCTCCTAACTAATTTAATTTGCATTTCAAGATAATTAGGCTAGCTTAGATCCATTGCACTAGGTTCCGATTAAGTGAGACGACCTGAGGTTGCACTCTATATTGCAATCCTTGGAATTAAATTTTTGATTCAGCTTCTAAGGGTTAAACCCAAAGACAAACCACGGATCAATAGACGATAGAAAGAAGCAGACAAAACAGAAAGCAGATGAAGCAAAGAGCAGACGATAGCAAGAAGCAGGCGAAATAGAAAGCAGACGAAGCAAAGAGCAGACAATAGCAAGAAGCAGACGAATCAGAGTTAACATAAGACGAAGCAAAGTTAACTTAAGATGATGCAACTCTTAAGATGATATGACATCATCATAGACGATATGCCTCTACAGATGATATGACGTCATCACAGACGTTGTAACGTCATCACAGATGATACGACTCTACAGATGATATGATGTCATCACAGACAATGTGACTGTTAAGTCAAAATGACTTTACGTGTTTAATAATTTTGATGACAAACAAAAAGAGGGTAAATGAAAAGCAGGCGGAG